>JACXGI010012211.1:0-11198 GCA_016801175.1 Esox masquinongy | reverse complement strand
TCTATTGTCTAGACCCTCCGTTCCATCTGGGAGCCAATCCGGATCAGAATGCCTTCGTGTTTGACATCATGGTGGGTGTGAACCCTTTGAGCCAGGAGGTGCGCCGCTCTGGTTTGGTCCTTCTCCTCACACCACCGCAAAATCAGAGCCCCTTAATCATAGCTGTCTGTCTGTCTGTGGGTCCATGTCCAGCTGTCCGAGCGTTGAGGACAGCAGGACAACAGTGGAATGTGTGTGTAGGAGGAAGGCCTGTGACGCGTCTTTTACCTGCGTGAAGGCTGAAAGGCTGAAAGGTTGTGATGAGCCAGCTGCACTCCCAGGCAGCGGCCCTCTAGGAGGCCTCCAGGACAGAGCTCCACTGCCCACTCCTCCAGGCCTCCCTGCCCCTCTTCAGAACGCCTCTTTGTTTCCTCCCTTCCTCTCCTGCGGGATTCTGCAGGCTGGGCATTTTCAGGCCTAGCAGATCCGACTAGGTTCCTGTGTATGTATGGGGAAAAGCCCACATAGCCTCCCACACACAGCCAGCTCTCTAAAGGCCCAGGGGGGCTGGCAGGACCTTTGAGGACACAATAGGCCCCCTGGGGACCTGATGTGCTTAACAAATATGTCTTTCTTCCAGCTACACATGTTAAGCTATCAGACAGTTTCTTCCATCCAGCCCTGTCAGATGTCCTGCCCCTCACAGCTCACACAGCTTTCCCTTGGCCAGGAAACGTTCATGTTGTGAAAACACTGGCACAAGATCCTGATCAGCTACACTCCATGACTACATCTTCTGGGTTGTCATCATTCTATATTCATAATCCAACTGTAGTGAGCAAGGATGTATTCTGATGTAACAGTTTAATGTTGCTACAGTAATAGCATTTTGTACTATGACACACCACTTAAATGTGGATTACCCATGAATACCACTGTGATTTCGGCGGTTTACTTATGAGATATGAACGCAGCTAACTCCAGAAGGAAGATGTCATGCTAAAGCAGCACTGGCTCTTTGTGTCAGGCAGGCAATCAGCAGATGTTGGTGGACAGATATTAACGACTAGCGTGAACTCGAAGGCCAAAGGTAACTAAACTTAACATAGTTTAAGTTTAAATTAACGGGACCTCTGTAGACCCAGTGTCAAAATGTGACCTGAAATTGAGAGCGTTCTGTTGTCGGGGTAATTGAGCAGTTTAGTGACAAAAAACTGCGGGGCTCTCTGTTTCCCAGTGGCATGACTGTGTCATGGCCTGCGTCCTCCACCGATCAGAAAAAGTTCAACTTCAGAGGGAGTTAAACTCCAAGGTTGATATAGCTTGAATTTAAAACCCCTATAAAACTCAGAGCTGCCTTCTTTTTTTATTTTTATAATTTGATGAAATAAAGTTAATGCTATAAACAATATATCTGAGATCAGATGAAGATGTGATAATGACTCTGTAAATGGCCTTTGCATGTGAATGCTTCCAGCTGAGAGATATTCACCAAAGCAGATCTATTATTGCTGCCATAACTCTACCCAGAGGTAATGGGAATGGATGTAAAGAAATGTGAATAATCAGATACTGTCCTGAATCTTTCATCAGTCTTTTTAAACAGAAATAAATATAATTCTCCACGTCTATATGCTCCATACAATGTGCACCGTCATCTATATCATTTATAGCCAAGTGGAATTGGGATTTAGTATTCCTTTCACACAGTAGGTATTGTTTGTAGCAGGGCTAGGGTCAATTCAGGAGCTGCCCTGATATACCAGGTCTCTTAGTTGTTTTCATGTTATGGTTGGATGTTTCAACACTGCATTTTAAAACATGAATATCACACGGAAGCTGTCCCCAACCTGCAGTTCCACCCGCTCAATCCCGTTATCAGAGTTAACGTGAACCTCTCAACGCCACTAATTTCACTGTCATTTACAGGGCCCGTGCCCCAAGTTGCACCATATCCTATATGGACTTTGATGAAAAGTAGTGCACTACGCAGGGGATATGGTGCCAGTCAGAACGTGGCTGTGTGTGGTTGTGATCTGGCGTCTACCGTAAAACCTTGACAAAACGTGGGCTGTTTCTCAACAGCGTCGATACAGAATGGGTTTCCTTTCCTCTGATCCTCTCTTCTAAAGTCATTACATCCTGGAGAGATTCTGTGCTGTTGTTAATCTGCGCTATTGTCTTGAAAGACACATTTTTTTTCGGTAAATTATTTGTGTGGGTAGTACTGTAACATAATTCTATTGTTTAATTTGGCTACTCATTCCCACACAAGCATTTTGTAGGATTTCTGTGGTGGCTGAGATTATGGCAGGCAGAATTACTGAACAGATACCCAATAAAGGGTATGAAACAAGTAAAAATATACATTGAACAATGGACATATTTTTCTTAATAGTTTACATATACAAGCTAAATTAGTTTATTAAATCCTTAGTTTGTTATCAAAGCTTAACAGCTGGTTTGGGAATTAATAACCTTGTATGTAGAATTCAAATGATGCTGGATGTGAAACATTTTAGCTGGCATATATCAATGACGCAGATGAAGGGATGGAGTACCCAAATTACTGACAGAGAGGTTCTGTGCAAAACAATCCTCTTGAGCTTAGAGAGAAAGAGGATGTGCTGGGGGTAGAGAGGGACAGAGGGGGAGAAACAGAGAGAAAGATAGGATAGAGACGGAAAAAGGGACCTGATAGAGATAGAAAGACAAAGAACTGGGGTAGAGACAGAGAGAAAGAGAGGCGGCAGAGAGAGAGGGGGATAGAGAGAGAGAGAAAGAGAGGTGGCAGAGAGAGAGGGGGATAGAGAGAGAGAAAGAGAGGTGGCAGAGAGAGAGGGGGATTGAGAGAGAGAAAGAGAGGTGGCAGAGAGAGAGGGGGATAAAGAGAGTAATGAGGCTGTGTGGGTTGGGCCCAGGGACATCCCACTGAATAACAGGTGGAGAGGCTCCACTCTTCCTTTCCTTTCCTTTCCCTTCCTTTCCACTCCTCTTCTCCTCTTCTCTGCCTCCTATGGTCCCAATGTTTGGTCAGTGTTGAGGAGCAGAGAGGAGAAGAGGAATGCCTTCCCCATTGTTATTCTGACTCCAGAGTGATTTTGACTCTGGAATGGATCTGTCTTGAAAGCGAATGTCCATAGTGTATCTGACTCTAGAGGGATTCTGACTCCATAGTGATTTTGACTCCAGAGTGTTTCTAAACATTCTGATGTGCTCCATCCACACTCAGCTTGATGGACTTATTCAACATTGCTAGGATGGGCAGGCTGCTTTCTGTAGCAGAGCTTTCCCATTGTGGGGCAGTCAGACAGTGGATGAAGAGGTGCTTCCTTAACAGGGACACATCCTTAACATCACTGATCGCAATGACAAGGTGAATATTAAATCATCCGTCCTGAACTCTGGCCTCTACAGTAGGCTCAGTCACCATCTTTGTCTCACCATGGGATTCTAATCGAATCGCCCCCCTGGTTAAGACATGGTGGCAAGTTCACCTTTAATCAGACTGGAGATGATTGTGCGTCGGCATCTGAGTACACAAACACCATGCGTGATTGTATTATCTGGTGCATAATGATACTTGTGAGCTCACATTTCTTCTGAATAAAATTGAGTGGAAACAATAGCTGGCCCGGGTCGCTCTAATGGCGTTAAACACTAGCGGGAAGGAGCTGTGGGAAAGAGCAGCAGTCACTAAAGTCTTTCGTTTAGTTTCAGATGAGTGGGAGGTGAAAGACATTAGGACTCGTTATCAGCTCACATTTAAAACCAGGAGAGTTGCTAATGTCACCGCTTCAGAGTTAGAGTAGATTAGAACTGACTGAGTCAACGTCAGGATGCTAATACCAGTTTAATTGAATGGCATTCAGTTGCACAGACAGCAGTCTGGTTAACATCAGGTTTCTGTTGTTCAGGTTGAGGGTGGAGTACGGTGAGAATAATATAGATCTGTTAACAGGCAGAGACAAGATGAAGTCCATATAAAATGAATTCACTGGAAATTGTTATATGGTTAGTAATATTAATCTATTGGTCTCTCAAGGCAACTTTAAAACACCTCTTAAAAGGGGTTGAAAGTCTTTCTAACCTACCACATTATCTAGCCAAAACAAATATTACAGACAAAACCCACAGCTAGAAGCACCCTATGATCACATTAATGTGTCTATTTTAATTATAAAGCTCCTTTAACGTGTCTCATTTAGCGAGCTTGTCCTCATGAATAAAGAAGCACATTACCCATCACCTGTGTCCTCTCATTAAACAGAGAATTATAGCATTTATTGAATCTCAGCCGTCACAGGAGAACATCGGAAATCCACAGCATTAGCATGAAAGAATCTGATACAGCTTTTTGTACTTTGCTACTTCACTGTTTTAATTGGAGAAGAATGAAGCTCAGAGAAACAAAACATTATTACCGGAAAAAACTACTTTACAACAGGGTAAAATGTTATTTAATTACATGTCCTGAGTGTTTTCCAAATGGCATCTCATTGACTGTACCGTGCACTATTTCTGACCAGGGCTTGGTCTAAAGTAGTGTATGCTATGTAGGGAAAAGGTCACAGTTTAGGACTCAGGCGTGTATTGTCTAATTTTCCTCATGACACTCCAATTAAACAAGGAAGGCAGGGTTGGATTCCAACAGATCATCATCTCAATACTGATGTTTCCCTGAAGTTAACATACTATCAGACATTATCAAATGAATTGTCATTGGTTGATGAATGACAAGTAGAGGTAATAAGCAATATTAAAAAATCTTGAACGATTCTGTCCATCTTTATGTGCACAATATGAGGGAAGAATATGCTCTGAAATTAGAAGTTATTGTTCGTTATTTCTGTTTGAAAATTGGATACTGCTACTGAGCCACTCAGAATGCATCTTTCTTTATATATTCAGATTAGTGGTAAATTCGTCAAACTCTAAAGCTATTTCCATCGTTAGCTGTAATAATATAAGGGTCTGCAGTTAATCTGAATGTGCTTATGTTGTTAATATCCCGCCTTGCTTCAAAACTCCACAGCTCTGAGATGACAAACTGTATTTATGCGTCTCAGAACCCTAGCAGGCACATCTCAATCACAATCAGAGAGAATATGTTTGCGTGTGCGTGTGTGTGTATGGGTGTGTGCATTGGTCTCCTATCTGTTGCTGTCTATTCTAATATTCCTTGCCAGACGTTCAGGCCTGTTCCAAACCTTTTCTCAGCTCTAGGAATCTTTATTGATGTTTCAATAGGGACAATTGCAGCAATTCCATTTCCGTTAAATTCTATTAAAGTCATAAAACATTTATTCAGCCTGACAATACTTCTCCTGCTAATGGTTCAGCTGATGTGAAATGTATTCAATTTCTCGTCTGGTGTTGTCACATTCATTTCTCCTCTGATGTTGTCACATTCATTTCCTACTTTCTCATTCCTCTCTAGTGTGCGTCCCAAAGGGTACACGATTCCCATAAGGGCTCTGGTCAAATGTACTGCACTATAAAGGGAATAGGGTTCCAATTGAGACCAACCCCATCCATCAGGTCATTAAAGCTACAACCAAGCACGATTCATGGTAAGATATGACCCTGAGTATTGCCCATGGCATGTAACTACTTAGAGACTTATATCATGATAATCATACCGACCGATCAAACTCGTACCAGTCAGCTTAAGAATGATTTCACACAGAAGATGGATACAATTTAAAGTTTTGGTTTCTTAAAACACTTAATTTCATTTTTTCAATTTTAATTCAAAGTAAGATATTCTCAGTCATGGGCTGTTCCTAAAAACATACTACACATGACCTCAAACTATATTGGGTCTATGGTGTGAAAGTCTCACAATGGGCAATGCCTCCAGCCTGTCTTATAAAGACATAACAGTCACATGTCAGATAAGCAAAGAACGACAACTGAAAGTAATATTTCCATAATCACGTAATTGATTCCAAATTGTACTTGGAAGTTTGCATTTCCTGCTTTGCAGGAAGATCCCTACACCGACAGGATGGCGTAACGAAGATGGCGTGTGTATCTTCTCCATCTGTGTGTGAACGTGACTGACTCTGGTCCCTAGCCTGTCTCCGTGAAGAAAGATGGATGCCTCTGTGGCCTTTTTGTCTTGTCCTGTGAACGTTAAGCCCCTGGATCAATATCCTGTCGTCGTAAGTTTTCACCCACCGATCAATACTAAGGTTAACCCTGTAGCCCAACAATACTGATCAGCCTGCTGTCTTCTGGCAACTTCCTGGTGGAACTGCGGTTTTCATCCCCCAGTAAAAAGGCCCAACAGTGCGTATTTGATCAATAAAATAGAAATAATAATATGAAAACTTCTTTCCCAGACGTATG
The DNA here is from genome assembly GCA_016801175.1 of Esox masquinongy. Taxonomy (NCBI): domain Eukaryota; kingdom Metazoa; phylum Chordata; class Actinopteri; order Esociformes; family Esocidae; genus Esox; species Esox masquinongy. The sequence continues at coordinate 4,865 of JACXGI010012211.1, read as the reverse complement.
CTACTTCCAAGTGCTAGTTGGAACTAGAAAACTCAGACATTTCTTACTAGTACTCGGGCAGCATTCAGGGACTGACATGTGAATAAACATTAGCCAAAGGATTAGCTGACAAATATCACAAATCTCAGAAATAACTCTTAAACTAGCCAAGTTCCTTAGCAGGACGACAGAAAGGAAACAGATGCGGCCGACCTATTCAGTGTTCTAGTCTGCTGCCCATTTCTAACCCTTCATGATTTGACAGATCCACGCAGACACATCCACATACTCATTCACACACACACACACACATACACACACACACGCGCGCGCACACATACACACACACACATCCTAAACCTAACTGGTAAAGCCTGTGACTAACCCATATTGTATCTTCTGCCCCAGAAAATGCAAATCTGTTGTCAAGGCAAAGGGGGGTACTTCGAAAATTTTGAATGTAAATAGATTTTGATTGGTTTAATAATTTTTTTGGTTACTACATATTTCCATTTGTATTATTTCATAGTTTTGATGTCATCGTTACTATTCTACAATGTGGACAATAGTAAAAATAAAGAAATACCATTGAATGAGTCGGTGTGTCCAAACTTTTGAATGGTACTGTAAGTTAAATAAATTTCCTTTTTCAAAAAGGGGACATGAAAAATTTCCCCATCTGTTTCCCCATGAGTTTGGGAACATTTTTGTCCCTATTATACAGTTAAGTTAGAAACACGCAGACACACACCATCAAAATGTCCCCAAAAGGAACAATTATCCTCATTTTACTACCCTTCTTGGACTTCGCTAGTATAGCAAAACAAGGACGAGTTCACAGGTACCGTGCGTTCTGAGTGGATGATTAGCCCGGCCAGACTGGGGCACAGACCACAGGACACCTTGTTGACCAATCAACCTCAGCTCCATCATGGTCAGCCTCCCACAGGCAGCATGGAGGCCCTCCCCACAACAGGCTCTCCCAGCCTGGGTACAGAGATGAAGACGGAGCACCCCGGGGGCTAATTGACATGGCGCGTTACAAGCTGAGAACATGCATGGCTCAGTGATATAGGCCTAACCCTTATCAAATGGACTGTCCACTGGGGGCGACTGATGGGCCCGTTGGTTCCTTGGCGTAAGCAGACTAAGCACAACGTCAGTTCCTGCTCCTGGTTGAACATTAACGGAGGACTACACAGGGACATCCTGAGGCCTGCAGAGGCAGAGAGGAGAGGAGGAGGTAGGGGGAGGAGCATGGAGCCGACACAGATGCGTCTCCACACACTGCTCTTTGTGCCACAACACACTACAAGATGGCATTGGGCGTCACAGAAAATTGCCCTGTCTGTATTTTCTACTGTATCAACCTCATTCAGGAGCGGAGAGGAGCTGTGAGGAGGAGGAGGAGGGGAACGTGTGGGAAGAAGCAGGAAATCAGACAATAAAAGAGTAAATTTACTAGGAGGAGGTTTTCAGTCAGCTTTATTTTAGAACTGTTCTCAGCTTCAGAACTGTTCTGAGCTTTAGAACTGCCACAGTGATGTTAAGAGTACCATGCACTTCCTAGCAGCCATCATTACGAATCTGTCTCATGGCACTGCGGATTGCTTGCACAGGATTTAGATATGAATGGTCTTATTTTGGTTGGAGGATACAGGGGTTAACAAGATGCCAACTTAGCATTTATGACCAACTACTTTACATCCAATTGGTGCAACTAGTTTTCCAAAGCTGAATGAATAAAGTGTCTCAGAGTCATGCTGATTTAGGATCAGTTTGGCTTTTACAAAATAACCACTTGATTAACACCACACAGACATGGTGGACTTGATCCTAGCTCGGTACTCCTACTCAGAGATGTTTGATCCATATGGTCACAGAACAAGTTGGGAAGACCAAACAGTTTGATCTTTCTGATGTGCCCTGGATATTTAAAATCCATCCTTTCCTAAAACAAACTCAACATGAAGCTATATAACATACAGCTCTGGAAAAAATTGAGACCACTGCAACTTTTTCTTTCCTTTCCAAAAAAGTTGAAAAGGAAAGTTTTGAGTGAGGAACAGAAGCATTCAGTTTGCAGTGGTCTCTTAATTTTAACCCTTCTGTTCCTCAATCAAAACCTTACTTTTCGATTTTTTTAGAAAGGAAAGAAAAAGGTGCAGTGGTCTCTTCATTTTTTCCGGAGCTGTATATCTACATGACGTGAGGTATCATAACATAAATCTACAGGACATCAAGCTACATAAGATTAAGTAAGGACAGTCATTCCACAGTTAACATGTGCAATCATCGGCAGTTATCATGGTTCCAGTAGTCTGTTTCCATGGAGCTGTGAGGCTCCCTTCACTTCCTGTGTGCCATTAGATCAGATAGCTAATGCTACTGGAGATAACTGGCTCTTCCCCATATACTATCATATGCAGAGTGACTCGAAGGGCAAAATGACACACACTTATGACTGCATAACCATTAACATACAACCCGAAATGATGGATTATTTTCAATTGGACCATATGGGGTTCTTAAGCTCAGAGGGTGGGGTCTCTATACAGGTTTTAAGACGATAGTTTTTGTTTGATATGATGATGGGTTTTATTTTGGGTCCTTAAGCTGAGAGGATGGGGTTTATGCGGGGTTCTTAGAATTATAGGCTCTGTGTTTATATGGAGTTCTTAAGTTGAGATGATGAGATCTATATGGTGTTTTTAAGCGGAGAGGTTGGGTTCTATATAAAACCTTTAAGAAGAGAGGAGGGGTTTTATGTGGGGTTCTTAAGATGAGAGGGTGTTTTTCATATGGGCTTCTTAAATTGAGAGAGTGTGTTCATAGCTTGTTGTATACAAAGCCCTCATCTAGAGCTAATTAAAGAAGCAATAAGGGTACATGTGTCTTGCTCACCATCACCTTGATGACTCAAAGGTTGGAACCCGCAAACTCTTGGCGGGCTCCCTTCTCTCCGCTGTGATACCCTCTCTCCATTGCAATTACTGGAGGCTAAATCACTGGTTTACTTGTGTTGACCCTTGCCTTGTCTCATAAACATTTATGTTCCTATTTATATGAAAATTGCATTTTGAACAGATTTAAAACTGGTTTTAGACCTGGGCACAGTACCATCACAACAACTACACTGTTTGCAAATTATATTTTAAAAGTCTTAAAATCAAATCAAATATTGCTCTGTTTGTTGACCTGTTGAAGGTTCAATACAGTAGGTCAATCAATCTTGTTGAAAACGTTGTCTTCATTGGGCCTGGCCAAGGACACTTGCCTATGGTTTGAAAATGAATCAAGTGACAGAACACAGGCTGTTGTAGCTGATGGAAGTAAATCTACTTTTCTTGTAGTCCAAAAAGGAGTTCAACAGGGTTATATTTTGGGTCCTGTTTGTTCACTCTATATATTTATGAAATCTGTAACTCTTTAAGAAATAGTATGCTTCATGTTTATGCTGACGGCACAGTACTATACACTATGGCTCCTCTTAAATAAATTGTTACACACCTACAAAAATCTCTTATGGACTTTCTCTTATGGAAGTTCATGCTATTTTCTAGGTCGCAGAAGCTAGCTGTGGATGACCTTAAAATTACTACCCTAAATTTATTTCACATAAGGTGTTGCTTTTTACATATACCTTTGGATTTGGTAAGATGAAAATGCATCTTTTAAAAGATGTGTTAGTGAGTTGGTGAAAAGGCTAAAGATTCAAATTAGTTTATTTATAGGAATAAATAAATGTCAGCATAGAAAAGATATTGTGCAAGAAACTTTTCAAGCAACTGTCACCACTAGATTCTGGTAAAATTTTATATGCATGCCTTGTTTGTTTGGTTTAGATATCAGTTTCTGGGTCTGTAATCGCTATATGTGCATCCAAAATCAAATCAGATAAATATTTGATTTCACAATATTGACAAAAACTAATGAAAAGACATGATACATCATTTTAATTCACTGTAACATGGCCTCTGGTGTTCCATTTGTGATGAAAATCATCACTACAATGTAATTATTGTGTGATTACACAACTAAACAACCGTCCTTGGTGAAACCAATCCAGCCCAGAGATTCAGCAGAGGCTGAACGCAGGGCAGCAAACAACTGGGTTCTACCCTGGGTTTAACGGTAATTTGCAGTAGCTAGGCCTTCGGAGGGTTGGGTGGGGGGTAACTATATCCCAGATTAAACCAACGAAAGCCCGAGAACTCATCGGAACATTGCAACGCAGTGATTTACCAATGAACCTTCCACATTATTAGCATGATTAAAGAATGAGAGAGTCAGAGTAATAACGGCTCTTGGAGAAAACAGAAAAGGTTCTCCGTACAGTGAGGTGTGGAGAGGAGAGGCTGATACCTCGGTTGATATAATTGTGGGCTCTCTGTAATTCATCTCAATCTAAATTAAGAGGCATCAACACAGAATATCTGCAGGCCTGAACTCCCTGGGAAATAATACCAGCCAGGTTCATTTGTAACTGTCACAATGTTCAGCCTGCCGCCCTTCCAACTGTGTGAGACGCTTCATCTGTAAAGAGGAAACAAAAGCTTAACTTGCAGGTTGAGTCTAGTTTGTTTAACATTCCAACTGGTACAGTTCAATACAGTTCCACTCTCCGTGTCCTTCTTTCTCTCACCCTCACTGATGAGTGGAGGAGGCACACACGCATACACACACACACACACACACATGCAAACAAACACACACCACACACACACACACACACACACACACACTGCTCTCCTCCTCTCTCTTGTTAATGACTGGACTCCTAAACGTCACAACCTCACATAGGTCATCCATCTTCCTCCGACGTCCACCCACCGCGGGCCCAGCTGAATCCTACTGCCCCCACCACCACCACCCTGACCCCCCCC
>JACXGI010012210.1:6520-23355 GCA_016801175.1 Esox masquinongy | reverse complement strand
AGTCTTCTCCATCCGTCGTTACACACAGCTTGTAGCTCAGTCTTCTCCATCCGTCGTTACACACAGCTTGTAGCTCAGTCTTCTCCATCCGTCGTTACACACAGCTTGTAGCTCAGTCTTCTCCATCCGTCGTTACACACAGCTTGTAGCTCAGTCTTCTCCATCCGTCGTTACACACAGCTTGTAGCTCAGTCTTCTCTATCCGTCGTTACACACAGCTTGTAGCTCAGTCTTCTCCATCCGTCGTTACACACAGCTTGTAGCTCAGTCTTCTCCATCCTTGGAAAGCACCCGGGAGCCAGGAAGGTAGCATCAGTAACAGATAAATCCTTAGATTAGTTCACCCTGGTCACTGTAAACCCTTCAGTGGTATTAAGGCCAGCCTTCCTGTAATGAAAATACTGCTGCTTACACAGATAACAGCATGGCGAGTAAAATGATGAAGTCATATTTGTATTAGATAAGCGTGCCAGCTGGAGAGGCGATTGACTGACTCTGGAGAGAAACAAGAGGCTGGGCGTTAGGGGGAGTGGGTGCGAAGAGGAATGGGGCGGAAGGTGTGCTTGCGCCTGTGTGCTGAACACCCGGCTTCTCTGTCCCGTGTCAGCAGATGCCCCAAATGCCGGACTGCGGTCCCCGGGGCGGGGGCAGTAAGGCCGTTCGGCCCCACGACGCCCTGGCTCTGTACCAGCGTCAGATCACCAAGGCCCACGGAGAGTCCTCACAGGAAGCCAAGCAGCAGCACGTCGGTCCGTCCGTTAAAGCGCAGCCCTACCCGGCCCAGGGAGACGGAGACCGAGACGGCCACGGCATCAGCAGTCCCCGCGGCCGGCCACGCAGCCCCTCCAACAGCGACAAGGACGGTAGGAACAGCAGGCCCCCCTGCAGCTCCCCCTGCTGATCAGTCACAACACTGCCCCCCACCTCGGGCCAAACGCCACTGTAGACACTCCGTTGGTGCTGTTGTTTAGATGTGGCCCGGGGTGATTCTGTGCTGAAAGTCGTACGCGCTGTGGTGGAAGTTACCGTGGATCTCCACGCTCACCGTCAGGTGTCCTAACACACTGGGATCTGGGTAGATCTCACTAGCGGATCTCCCTGAAAAGTCTGTGCTTCATTGACCCTATTCTAAGTTGAAATAAGTTGACTCATCTGGACTTAGATGATGAACATTTACTTAATGAATGACTAAATAAAAAGTCCATGTTAAGTCAACATTTCTCGAGTCAGAATAAGCCTCATGTGAATTGCTAGACCTATCTAGACCCAACTTCTTAAGAAGTTATTTAGAATATGTTTAAACAACATTCTCCATTGCTGCGCTGGGTTGGTAAACAAGCGAATGTGGATGAATGAGAAGTTATGCCCTCTTTTAGAAGAAGATTGGAGGATCTGTTATTGTCATTGACCCTGGAGAACAGACCCCAGGGGAATGGGGTGATGTGGGGTGTAATCATTAGTCCAAACTGTAGCAAACCGTTGCGTTTTGCACTGAAAATCTGAGTTACTATTGGACATATTCAGGTAGGTCCCTTGGTTTCGTTTGCTTCTGTTTGGTTCCTTGTAACGCTGCCCCCATGCTTATGTGTGCATTTATCTGTGTGAACAGAAGAGTGATTCCCAAAACAACAAACTGAGGACGTAGCCATTTGAGTCACTTGGAAACAAGGCGTGTGTGTCTGTGTGCGTGCGTGCGTGCGTGTGATGTAAGTACCGGGTATGTGATCAGCTGCAGTGTGTCTGTGTCCCTGCAGAGCTGGAAGGCAACGAGAGGTGGCTGCAGACCCTACTTCACGGATTACGTAGGTTCACACCCCGCCCCACCCCGCTCCACCCCTAACACAGCGCCCGGCACACACCTAGTCACCTCCTCAGTGGGCTTGGAGTGTGTGTGTGTGTCCTGTAAAACACTAGAAGTGGGTGTGGTAGCGTGTGTGTGTCCACTCTATAACACCAGTGGGGACATGTGGCTGTGTTGGAGCGGTGTTGCTGTGTGGCTGACTGCACAGACACTGCCTGGCTGCTCTCCTTGCTGTGCCATGATGATGAAGACTATGATGATGATGATGAAGAGAAAGGGCATTTAAAGCTAGCGCTGGCCAAGGGATGGCTCTCACCTTCCAGAAAGTTTTCAGAACTACCCAATCCTGGAGCTTACTAAGTGTTTTGGTGTGTGTGTTTTTGTGCGTGTGTGTGTGTCCTGTCTTACAGATAAGTCCCGGGCCTTCTCTCCTCATGGGGACCCTAAGAAGCAGGCGGTGGGGCCAGAGGACCTGAGGTCCACTACCCTGGGCCGGTCCGTCATGTCCCCCTACCCCATGTCCCCTCGAGACATGGCCAAGCTCAGCCATGATCAGCACTTGCTCCACTACAATCCCTGTGAGTTCTGTTGAACCACTACTTAACCAACCCCATGTCTCCTCATCATCCTTAACCAACCCCGTGTCTCCTCGTCATCCTTAACCAACCCCGTGTCTCCTCGTCATCCTTAACCGACCCTCTCCTATACTTGTATCCATATTAATGTCTGTTGGTCTGTCTCCCCTCTCTCAGCTTTCCAGCAGACCGGTCACTCTGGGCCCCCTGGTCTGCAGCAGGATGGCGCCAGATTGGCCGCAGTGCGACCCCTCCACATGCCAGAGCCACCCCCTCTCATCTCCTCCAACAAGTCAGGGGGGTCTATCACACAGGTATAGTCCACTAGCTCCAACGAGCCGTAGCACCTGTGATGAGTTGAGTGGTTTGTGCCAGTGAATCCAGTGTTGCCATGCTCACTGTTGCTGCGGGGTTCACAGGGCACCCCGGTGCAGCTGCACAGCCCGGCTCATGGGTTGGACCACGGGAAGATGCCCCCTGCACAGATGGGTTTGTCCTGGATGGATCAGAGGAAAGTGGGTGAGTCCAAGTGTCTGGAGTGGGTGAAGCACTCCCAGCCTTGGTTTGCTGGTGAGTTGCCCTCTTCTTACCCTAACCTTCCATTGTTGTGTCCCAGTGTCCTGGCCGTTCTGTGCTGACACGCTCTCCCCTCTGCTTTTGTCTCATTCTGTCTCTCTGTGACTCCTACACGCACCAGGTCCCTACCCTGTGGTGAAGCAGGAGCAGCTATCCCCGCGGTGCTCGTCCTCCCAGGCGGAGAACCTGTCCACACAGGGTGGGCCCCACGACTCCAACGCCGGACGTGGTGAGCTAACGGCTAGATACACCACATACCGTCTTGTCTCAAGTCAGATGGTTTCATTACCCCGAAGCTTTACCATTAGCCATCAAACTAATCTAAACAAATCTAAGCTAATGAAACGCTGCTGGCAGACAAACTGCTTGCTACTATGACAAACTTGGTCTAGTTAGCAGCAGCTTTACTTACAGCTGACTTATTTGATTGAAGATTATTTATACCTTTAAATTTGTTCTATTTTTTCAACATTGAGTGCATTTGTTGGTGCTCTTAGTATCTTGAATTGGCCTGGACTTCTGTTTTTACTAAAAAAAAAAAAAAAAAAAATTCTTGTTGCGTAGGAGTGCTGTTTTGGATTTAGTTATTACACACACCACTTCACAGAGTCACTCTCCCAACAGGAACATGCTAAAATGCACCAATGTTGCCCAATAGGATCTTGCTCGATTATGCTTGGCTCTACCCACTTTTTCAAGGTCCTGCCCACTCTGTTTTGAGCCTCTAATTGTAAATCACTGATATGTTGATTTAGCTATCTTTATCCGTATTATCTTTGCTTCGATATTTTTTCTGCTCATTGCGATTTAATGAATAACTCAATCACTATAGTACTAAGCTAGATGTAGAATTATATAGTTAACGGAACTGTGTAGAATTTTTGCATTAGAATTTCAGGAAGTGCCAGCAACGTATCTGCAGTAATAGAATGAAAACATTATTTCACCATATAAGGTTTTTTGGGTTCATATAACATTTTATTCATATGATCGGATTTCCTGTTGGTATACAGTAGTCCAACCAGACCCTCAAAGCAGCTTGCACATAGAGAATACATTCTTCACATAGCTCATTTAAAGGATGAAAATGCCAAAAATGTACTACCTTTTCTTTGAAAAAATCATAATCGAATTAATCTCCTATGAGAATACAAGGGGGGAATTTTTTCGATAGTGGAATTTTTTGAGTGTTAAGATGACAGCACCATAAAACTGGAAAAAAATAGAATGGCCTCTCAAATCTAATCATGGCAGTTTGACTGGTGAAGTCATGGGTACACTCAAAATGGCTGCCTGATGTTGTGATGCATTAATTTCCTTGGTAATGTTGTCTGTTCCTGATGTGATTCATGCAATGCAATACATTTGTTTTAATATCAGTTAAACTGATTTAGCAAATCACATCCCAGAGGGGTACACTTTCTACTTTTACTTCCTGGTTTTACTTCCTGCTTTCTTATGGGTACACAGCAATGCCAGTGAATGCTATTCTGGATCCTTGGCACATCCCCTTAAGAGGTGGGAGAATGAAATAGTAACATTTCCTGAAAGGATTTTTTTTATCAGGCTTGCCTGACATGATCAAAACATCTAGTTGGCACTCGAGACATTTGCTGAATAGCGATTGGGCAATATCCCGCCCACCAATGACCTCCATCCCACATACCCCAGTTGGACAGCCAGTGTTCACTCCGCTCTCTGCTTATGTCTCGTGTAGCCCAGTTTGTAGAGGATGGCACAACGCCAGGGTTGTGGGTTTGATTCCCTGAGGGGGGCCGGTATGAAGAAGCATAAATAATTTAAATCAATGCTGTGTTTCATTCTAGATGTATTTCTTTAAGGTCAAAATGTTCTTCTTTGTTGTTGGCGAGCGGACCTCCAAGCCGGTATAAAGCCCTGACCATTGAATTTGCAGGGTCCATGCCAGTGGTCCAGGGGGGCAGCATCACCAAGGGCATCCCAGGCACCAGAGTGCACCAGGACCCCCCCGTCTCCTACCGAGGAGGCTCAATCACTCAGGTTAGAGCAACACGCTGGTCGCTTTGCCACAATCTCTTTCTTGCTTACTTATTTCTTATTTGGACTTAACGAACTTTGACCTAAGAGTCTCACAGGACTGTTTGTTGTGCACCTCCACGTGAAACAAAGGCAACGGCACGGTAGTGTTAGGAGGTCATGTGCCCGGGTTAGAAAGCTGCTCAGGCCGAGGCTGAGTAACGGCTGGGTCTGCTGGCATGGTCTCCCTGACGCTCCTCGCTGGTGTCACAAAACTCCCGCTCTGATTGCTCCCTGTCGCCCTAGCAACAGGTACACAGTGTACCACATCTGTTCCCTACTTTATTTGTTTACTCTCTCCACTCGCTAACCCCCGTCACCGACACACACCGTTCTCTGCCTGCTCTAATATCTCCCCTAGCCAACTGGCCTGGAAATCTGGTGAAATCGTAGTATATGCCCAGATGGATCGTAGCGAGAGGTCATGTATAATTAGAGCGGGCAGCGAAGTCGCTGCGCTCCTGCTCTGTTTGTCTAGCTGACAGGTAGGTAGAGCAAAAGGCTGTGTGTCACTGTTGTGCGTGTGTGCGCGCTTGCGGTTGAACAGATAAGGATTTGTTGCGTCAGGTGCGTAGGTCGTTCACATCTCTCATGATAACGGTGGATGCTGAGGGTGGATTCAAGTAGATAGGAAGGGTGTGTGTGTTGTAAGGAGAAGCCCTACACCTCGCCCCCACTCGTAGCCTGGCCCCCTGACCTTCACTGCCCCCCCCCCCCACTATCTCTGGAAAGAGCAGTAATCATCCAACAGGAAATATGATCTAGAGCAGCACATGTCCTCTTCACCCCGCTCCTCCCCCCGACAGGCTCCAAGGACAGCCCTGTGTTCTGTATCTCTGGCCACCTCTCTCCCTCTGCTCCCAGCAGGCTAACATAAACCCTCATCGGCCAAGACGGAAATGTGACTCACACCTAAAGTGTGCAAGAGACCAAACCTGCTGCTGCCATTTTGTCACCTGGTGTCAGCGCTGTGTATTTGGGCTATTGTTTCAGACAGACATTTTATTTTAATATGAATAACCATCTGCTGGTATAGTAGTGAGCAACTCCATTTGTTCAATGTGTGGACTTTGTAGCTACAGCAGTAGGGACAGGGAGCTCTGGCATGGCTGAATCACGACTTGACAGACATTCACGACTGAGCTCCAGTTTTCACACAATTCTTCAGTTGGCGTCTGTGATGCGCACTTGGTATGATTTTGGTCTCTCCAGCTCGAATGGTTCAAGAGATGGTGTTTTAGGGTGAATTAACACGCATTATGCAGATTATTCAAAATTATTATCGTCATCTTCGATAAACGTTTTGGTATGACATGTTGGGATGGAGGAACTGTCATATAAAGCTGGTTTGTTGCCTCTAGGTTAAACTGTTCAAGGGACATAATTTAAGGGTTATTATGCAAGTTTTGCTGATAAAAATGTAATTTATAAACATTCAAAAGGATTTGCTCTGTATCCCTGTGGCTTTTATTTAAACCCATTTTTACTTTACACATTTTAAATGCCAATAATTATAAAAAGGTTGAGAAACACTGACTAAGCGACTTTGACGGTGGTATGGTCGTTGGTGCCAGACGTGGTGGTTCCAGCATCTCAGAAACAGCAGACCACCTGGGATCTTCACGCACTACCGTCTCCAGAGTTTACAGAGGAACGGTGTGATAAACAAGAAACATCCAGGGACTGGCAGTTCTGTGGGTGAAAACAACTTGTTAATGAGAGAGGTTGGAGAGGAATGGCCAGACTAGTTTAAGCTGAAAGAAAGGCCACAGATACTCAAATAACCAGCCTTTATAACATTGGTGCACGGAAGGGCATCTCTGAATCTACGTACCTTGAAGCGGATGGAGGCAAATTAAGTGTTCTGTCCGATCCTAGTACCTGATAAAGTTGCCAGTGTGCGTATTCTTCTGTATTTTGTGAAATGAGTGTTGTGTTCCTCACCCTGACCCCCTCTTCTCTCCAAAGGGCACCCCGGCAGATGTGCTGTATAAGGGGACAATAACCCGTCTGATCACAGAGGACAGCCCCAGCAGGGCGGAGAGGGAGCGTGACCAGGCCAAAGGACACGTTGTCTATGAGGGCGTCAGTGGACACATCCTCACCTTTGACCGTCAGTACTCTAACCCTTCTAGAAACATTACTTCCACACCAGCAGGAAATGAGTCCTGAAGGGAGAAGGCTGCTCCTCAGTGCCCTCTGAACCTTGATATTTCTCGATGCCGTCTTCCTCAGTTTCCAGTTTTGTGTACTCCCCAGGCCCGTCCTCTCAGAACCCTAAAGACGATGGCCGGGGTCAGCACGGGGACATTCTGGGGCTGAAGAGGCCCTTTGATGTCATGGAGGGAGGGATCTCCCGGGGGTTGCCAATGAGGGACTCTTTGTCTGCTGCCAACTGTGAGGGTGAGTTACCGCTCCAGCATGTCCTTTACCTGGAGAACTCCATAACATAACGCTGCCGTGTTCCCCCTACTCCATTAACATAACGCTGCCGTGTTCCCCCTACTCCATTAACATAACGCTGCCGTGTTCCCCCTACTCCATTAACATAACGCTGCTCTGTGTTCTCCCCACTCCATGACATAACGCTGCTCTGTGTTCTCCCCACTCCATAACATAACGCTGCTCTGTGTTCCCCCCACTCCATAACATAACGCTGCTCTGTGTTCTCCCCACTCCATAACATAACGCTGCTCTGTGTTCCCCCCACTTCATGACATAACGCTGCTCTGTGTTCTCCCCACTCCATAACATAACGCTGCTCTGTGTTCCCCCCACTTCATGACATAACGCTGCTCTGTGTTCTCCCTACTCCAGGTCTGATTGGCAGAGCCATGCCACATGAGCGAGACAGCCCACACCCGGCACACCACATCCGTGGTTCCATTTCACAGGGTAAGCTAATGGTCACATTATGCCTCTACCTCAGGTGTAGCCACGCTTTTATTCCACTGCATCAGATATGGCCACTGTTTTTTTCCCACTGCATCAAATATAGCCATTCTCTTACTCTACTACATCAGATATGGTCCCGTTTATTCCACTACACCAGAGTTGGGCACTTGTATTCCACTAGACCAGGTGTGGTCACTTGTATTCCACTAGACCAGGTGTGGTCACTTGTATTCCACTGGACCCGGTGTGGTCACTTGTATTCCACTAGACCAGGTGTGGTCACCTAGTCTCGTTGAACACATTTGAACTCCTGTGTGTTTCTCTTCCACCTCCAGGTATTCCCCGTCACCTGGACCCCCAGGATGGTTACATGAGACGCGAGGCCAAGCAGATGAAGAGAGAGGCCTCTCCTCCCCGCGGGCCTGGGCAGATGGCTGACCCCATGAAGGGCCGAGAGGGGTTAGTACCCACTGTGAAGGAGGGGGGCCGGTCCATACACCTTATCCCCCGAGAGGAGCTCCGACAGATGCCCGAAGGCATGATGATGACCAAGGCCACAAAAGATGGCATCATAGCACAGGTAAGTGATGTGCAAATGTTCGTTTGGGAAATTCTCTTCTGCTCATACAAATGGTCAGCGCTTCTCATAATGTCCTCTAACCAGGGCACGCCAATGAAGCAGGAGCCGGGCGGCTCCAGGAAGGGGCACGACGTGCGCTCCATTATCGCCAGCTCCCCACGCTCTCACTACGCCATCCCCTCGCACCTAGAGATGCGCGGGCCTGAGCAGCGGGGCCGCTACGAGGAGGGCGCTAAAGGCCGTCCCAGTGCCGTGGTCAGCACGGCCAGCTCCATTGCCCGCTCCTCGCCCCTGGCTATGGGGGGTGATCCGGGCGGCAAGGCCCACCACAGCCCTGTGGGCTACGAGGAACACAAGGCTGGCATGAGGGCTCCGTACCCCGGGCCTTCTCACCGAGGCTCCCCCCTGTCCAGGGAGTCAGGCCAACGGCAACATGAAGGTATGTCGGCACACACCTCTGGTTTGTCTGCTAGTTAATCGCACCCCCCCCCCCCAGTACAAGATGCCCGACCCTGCTCTGACCTGTCGTAGTGCCTTCATGATGGGACGGCATCAGTGTTTTCCCCCTGGGTTGTGAAAGGAGCTGACATGAAGCCCGGTGTGTGGGTTGTCTCCCGTCTCCCCAGGCTCCAGCAAGAACCCCCCCCAGGAGCGTAAGGCCACTCCCACCCCCAGGGAGATGAGCTCCACCAAGTCTCCCCTGCCCGGGGTGGCTGAGCAGCAGGCCTCCCTGGCCTCCTATGAGCGTCTCCTGCAGGGTCTGGGGGCCGACGTGTATCGAGGTCAGATCCCCCTGACCTTTGACCCCGCCACCCTACGTCAGGGCATCCCCATTGACCCAGGTACACACGGAACGGGTCCGTTCTGGTGTCCACTGTGCCCTTTCTCAGCACCATTGTGTCTGTTTGGAAGGCTGTGTCTGAGATGAGAGTTTTTGACAGTAAACCACGTCTTTGTCCTCCGTTCTATCCAGCGGCCTACTACCTGCCCCGCCACCTGGCTCCTAACCCGGGCTACCCTCACCCCTACCCTTACCTGATTCGGGGCTTTCCCGACACGGCGGCCCTGGAGAACCGGCAGACGCTGCTCAATGACTACATCACCTCCCAGCAGATGCACCAGTGGCCTGCAGCCGCCGCCATGGCTGCCCAGCGCTCAGACCTGCTCAGGGGGCTCTCGCCACGGGACCAGCCCCTCCCGCTTCCTTACTCTGCTGCCCCGCGCGGTCAGTCTGGTCACGCAAGACCCACGCACGCCTTGGTTTTACCCTCATAGTACCATTAAAGAAAACTATTTTGCCTGACTCTAAACCTAACCTTAACCTAAATAGATCGAGCTTTGTGCCTAAACTTAACCTAACCGTAACTCCTTAACCTAAACTTAATCGTAACCCTAATTCTAACCATGATCCTAACCCTCAAATTAGATATAGCCTGTAGTCAAAGTGCCGTCCGACAAAATGTCCTCAACGTCCCATGATTTTCTTTCTTTTACAATCATGTGATAGTAAAACAGAAATGCACATAGAAGGCCTACAGCCGGTAACAGTGTAATGTAGTCTGTGGTTTTGACTAGTGCTTTTTTACTTTCTCTTCCCCAGGAATCATTGATCTGTCTCAGGTGCCACACCTACCTGTCCTGGTCCCTCCCTCTGCAGGGACCTCCGGCCCCCCCATGGACCGTATCACCTACATACCTGGGAGCCAGGGGGCCTTCCCAAGCCGGCCCTACACCACCTCCCCTATCTCACCAGGTACTACTGTCACAACAATGAATCAAGTTTATATTGCGCCTTTCTATGCGTTGAGATACTGAGAGAGCTTTACACTCATCTCATCCACCACTGATGTGTGGCCCCTGGGTGCCAGAACAGTCACCACACAACAGGGACCCTGTTCATGGGTTGTCCATTTCTTCACAATACTGTTTTGAACGTCCATTTTAGGGCTGACATCCGACTCAGTATTATTAAATTGCACTCAATGCGGCCTGAATGACCACTGAAGACATGTTCATAAGTGCGTTACTGAGTCTGGAAAACATGATACCATCTCTAAAGAAGGGAAATGTTTTATAGCTAAATCATTTTCATGCAGGTTTGTTTTGTTTGTGTTTCTCCAATGCTGTGTAGTCGGGTCCCAACACATGAGCAAACAGCACGGCACACCATCGTCTACCGACCGAGAGCGGGAGAGAGACCGCGAGAGAGACCGGGACCGAGAGAGGGAGAGAGACCGGGACAGAGAGAGGGAGAGAGACCGGGAGCAGGAGAGAGAGCGCGATCGCGAGAGACAGCGGGACAAGGACCGAGACCGCGAGAAAGGAATCTCCCACGGCAACGTGGAACATGCTCCCATTTGGAGACCAGGTGTGTGAAGGCGTAGACGCTGTCCGTTTCATAATTGTTTTATTCCTCCCTGTCCCTCCGTGCTCTACGTGGGAGATCTTCTGTTCTCCTGTGTTTAACGTGTCTGTTTTATTCCTCCCTGTCCCTCCGTGCTCTACGTGGGAGATCTTCTGTTCTCCTGTGTTTAACGTGTCTGTTTTATTCCTCCCTGTCCCTCCGTGCTCTACGTGGGATATCTTCTGTTCTCCTGTGTTTAACGTGTCTGTTTTATTCCTCCCTGTCCCTCCGTGCTCTACGTGGGAGATCTTCTGTTCTCCTGTGTTTAACGTGTCTGCTGTGCTGGTTGTCCACCCCCTGCAGGAACAGAGCACAGTTCGGGCGGCAGCAGCAGTGTCCGGTCCTCCCACTCTGGCTACGGCCTCCAGCACTCCCCGGTGTCCCCTCGCACCCAGGACAGCGTCCAGCAGAGGCCCAGCGTCCTGCACAACACCGGGGGCAAGAGTCTGCCTGTCAGCGACCACAACCCATCTGTGTTAAGGTAGTTAGTCTCATGTCGGTCGGTTGAATGTCTGCGTGTCTCCCGCTCCTGGACCCGCTTCACTGAATATCATGGCCTTCTGGCGCTGCTAAATCAGACTGTAAATCAGCAGACAGTAGCAGAGGTTCTCCTGCGCCCTGTGTCCTGACTGTTTTAGTGATTTGATTACTCCTTCCAGGTCTGCGCCAGGCTCCAATCGCTACCCAGGCTACGGCCACCTCCAGAGGACCGGGGTGCCTCCAGAGGGCTACCCACCAAGCATGGACTCTAAGGAAATGGGCCGGGATGGGGGCAAGAGCAGGGGAGGCCTTCCCAAGCACACACAAGACCAACACGGGCCCTCTATGTCCTCCAGCAAATCTGAGCCCAAGCTGGCCAGCCCTAACCAGGGAGGTTACCCCGGGCCCTACCCCCAGGCCCCACCGGCCTCTCACCACTCAGGCCGGCCCCCTCACCTGCTGCCCCCCCAGTCGGATAACCCTGCGGGCCGCGGAGAAAGTGGCACACCTAGTAGGGAAAAGACTCTAAACAAACCGATGTCCGTTCAGGAACAAGAGCTCCGAGCACTCGGTAAGACCACCATGACCGCGGCCAACTTCATAAACGCAATTATCATGCGTCAAATTTCTTGTGAAACGGGGATGCCAGAGACGGGCCCGCTCATGGCCAACAGCGCCAGTGATGGTAAGACGCTGTGGATCCCAGGGTCCCCTCATCACTCAGACCCTCCCCGTCTGTCTGTGGCCTATTGCACGCTGTGGTGGTTGGCATTATCAAATCAGTCCAATTCATTTTGACATATTATGTATTTGTGTTCTGTTGGTTTTTTTTCACCCAACTCTTTATAATTTCTGGCTTTTTTTCTTTAGAAGTAGATCTCTATCACTTATTTTTATTTTATTTTTAACCTGAAGGCCACCTAGGGTGACCTCTGGAAAATAAAATAATAAGTTTGAATCTAATAATTGTTATTTAAAAGAAAAAGTCGAAATTGGAGCTGGCTTGTGCGGAATTATACAGAGATGAAAGCAAGCTTACGAGCTAAATAAATAAGGTCATCCAGCTTGTTGTTATTTAACCATTATTATGGAAAAAAATGGTATTTCGTTGAAGAGAAAGCTCCTAGGTGCCCTTTAAGGTATTCTTAGATGGCTCAGTGGACGGGACATTTTTTGCTGTTTATTTCCATTGACTTTTCATGCAGGATGTGACTGTCTTTAACCTGTGGCACCCCTCCCCCACGTCAGTTGACCTGTCATTTAAAATGGAAAAGCAGTGTTTAAAGGATTTAAGGATTGTTAAAAGTACTTTATGAATAGAAAGACACCTCATTTCAGACTCATCTGTACAAACCTAAAACATGACAGAAATGAGCAAGGCAGAATATCGCTGTCTCTATGACCTCATTGACAATAAAGAAGACTTAGTGGGAGACGTTCGACAGTCCATAGATCAGTGGTGTAGCAGGGGACGGTCGGGGTACATCACAAGGCTGAACCCCGCCAGCCATCAGACAGACGCCCAAGGGCTCCATGCAGGTTGGTCTGCCTGGAGGGTTGTGGTGGGGGGGCAGGGACAGTGTATCACGGGGTCCTGGGGGAGGTGGGTGCTGCAGCTTCTGGCCCCCGAATCTCTGCATGTCTTTATTGCGCCTTATTGTAATTTATGCCGATTTTCCTACATGCAAACTGCTCAATGCATACCTCTCAACAAAACGGAGTCTTTACCATCGTCAAAAATGAGATTCTATTTCCTTGTTTTTACGCTTGTAAAGCTTTATGCCACATAAAGTGTTTCTGCCTATAGGTCAAGTGTATGCATGCCAAGGTCAGCGTATTGTGGTATAACAGGCTGTGATATATACTGTGCCTACCGTTGCGTGGTCACTAGATTAGGACGAGACCTGATAGTACACCGTGTTAGAGTGCACTGCACTGTAGAGCTGGATTTGAAATGGACCAAAGACAGTATAGAGATGCTAGTGAATGTAGAACATCTCCAGAGCGTAACACACACACACACGCGCGCACGCACATACACATACATACACACTTACCCTGTATGCGCATTGCGCCCAGTTTTTGGAATGAAAGCACAAGATTAGTCAAATTGGCTTAGGGCGCTGCTTAAAGCCCCCTGGGAGAATGACCTCAAAAGAGATCCCCACTGAACCATAAGGGTACAGTAGGGCTTACTGAGAGCATACTGGTCCAGATCAAACCGCAAGTCTACTGCAGCATACACCCGTTATTTAAGGAAGTTGTAGCATGATTTGTATATCATTAATATCAATGTCCCTCACCAGTTGTTTAACATGGCAGCATTTCTTTAGAGCTTGTTTGTTTAAGGGTAATTTTATGTGAGCACTAATGTTGTTAATCAGCATGTTGGCTCTGGGAGACTACGTTACCTAAATAAGTACACGATCTGAAGTAGCTTGTCTCTCACGGCACACTGGCTGACAAGACTTTGTTGAGACAGAGGATTTCTGCTGGGCTCACATGCACAGCAGAACATCACACACTCTTCAGACAGCACAGTGTCTGATGTGCACGTATCGGACCCGTTTGATTGGACATTTAACATTTTTGCATTTGTGTTTGTTGATTGGATAATTTAACAAGGTGCTCTCGTCCCTTTGTTTTGCTTTAGAAACAGTGAGTGCTAGTATTTACAGACTACATGTAAACTGCCTCTTTTCAGAGTGCCAACTTAAGTGTGTGCGTGTGTGCGTGTGTGCGTGCGTGCGTGCGTGCGTGTGTGCTCGGTCCTGACAGCTCAACAGAAGATCATGCCCATGGAGCAGCACGGTGTGTACCGGCCCCCTTCTGAAGAGAGGCTTTCCCCGGGCCTCCAGCCCCAGTCCCCCCTGGTCAAAGGCAGCCAGAGGGTTGTCACCCTGGCCCAGCACATCAGTGTAAGTCCCCACACTGGTCACTCATGGTTGCTAAACGAGGAATCCGTCTCGCTGTGTGAGTGTCGCACTTCCCTTGGTCAGGATGACTTCACATGAAGGTCTTTGTAGATGGAAGTCTTCTGAGTGGCTTGTGGATGAGGGACGGCGTGTGTGTGTGTGTGTGTGTGTGTAACAGGAGGTGATCACCATGGACTACACCCGGCAGAGCCAGCAGGCCCAGCAGCAGCAGCAACAGGCCCCTATGCAGCAGTCCTACCACAACAACCCGGTCCTGGACCTGACCCGGCCCCCCAGTGCCCCCCAGGCCCCTGCTTCTCAGGATCCCAGCCAACGATACACTCCAGAGGGGGCCGGAGGGGAACGTGTCCGTGACAGGTAGGGCCCAGGACAGTGTGTGACTTCACGGACAGTGTGTCCCCTGTACTCTGCCAGACCTCATTTGTGTGTGTCCGTGTCCGTCTTAGGTCTCCTCCCCAGCCCAAGGCGTCACCTGTCAGTATGTCTGCAGACGGCATTGAGCCGGTGTCCCCTGCGGGAGCCATGTCTGAACCAGAGACACTAGGGGCCTCCTACCCTAACGAGCAGGGAGAGCCGGGGTAAGACCTCCCAGCCTGTAATCACATCCTTTAACCCAAGACTGGTAACTCTAACCGCTCCCAGGTCGTTGCTGAGAACGAGAGATGTGTTCTCTGTGTCACTTGCCTTGTAGGCATTGGTAAAGAGACAGGCCAGTATATTCTGTTGTTTAGCACTGTAGTTCTCCTGACTCT
The DNA here is from genome assembly GCA_016801175.1 of Esox masquinongy. Lineage (NCBI taxonomy): Eukaryota > Metazoa > Chordata > Actinopteri > Esociformes > Esocidae > Esox > Esox masquinongy. The sequence goes on along the minus strand of JACXGI010012210.1, from coordinate 8,301 downwards.
AACCAGGCATTTGTGCCCTCATCACAGCATGGGCTCCCGGTCCCCCCCCAACACCTCCCAACCACCAGCCTTCTTCAGCAAGCTCACTGAGAGCACCTCTGCCATCGTCAAGTCGAAGAAACAGGAGATGATCAAGAAGATGACAGTGGTCGGCAGTGACTCTGACTTCAGTGAGTCCTGTTGATAAGGTGGTTCTGTAGGCGTAGTCATGGAGCAGAGAGTATGCTTTAATAATTCACTCCCGCTATTTCCAGATGCTGGTCAGCCAGGAACAGAGATCTTCAACATGCCTGCCTCAACCACTGCTGGTGAGATACGGATGAATTGTCATGAGATTTTTGAGTAGTGAAGCTATTGTAACTCTAAACCACAAAGCATTATCAATGTGTTTTCTCCATGATTTCTGCATAGCACAGTATGTTGGCTGCATTTGATGTGACAGTGTAGTGGAGCTCACAGTGCCGCACATGATCGGAATAAGGTCCAAGGGCCCGCTTTGAAAATGGGTTATGTTTTTTTGCTGTTAAGTTCCTAAAAATGGGCCTGTCTAGCTTTTTCCTCTGGATTTTTTTGTGAGCTGGACCGTAAAGAAAGTGAGTGTTGGTGCGTTACTATCAAAACAGTTTTAATTTTGTTGTAATCCTGCGCTTGTATAAAAAAAAGTTTTTTTTTATACAAACACCCATGGGATAGTTGAATTATTTTTTGCCATGTTCCCTAGTTAAGTCTCCAACAACCAGATGTTCCTGTTTTCAAGGGAAATGTGAAGAGACCTTGTGACACGACCTCCATTTTTGGATACCCCTCGGTTCAACAGTGTGGAAGAGAACCTCCCCAAACTGTTTTTTTCTTTTTCTTCTAGTCAAGTTCCATGAACGTTGACAAAGTCTGCTTAGTTCCTTTAACGTTTGTGCCATTAGGTTAGGTTTCCCTGAAGTCCTAGCAGATACAACTAGGCTTTGGGCTTTGGCTATAGAGCGTTTGTATCAGCTGAGCTACACACAGGAGACTGTAGCTTCCACATCCTGAATGTTATTTAGGGTACATCCTGTCATCTGGCTATCCACTGGAGACTCATAACCTACATAATATTCACTGACAGACAGAAACCTGCGTCAGCACAAACTAACCATCCTCTCTCTGTGCTTATCTCTCGCTCTCTACAATTGTATCTGTACATCTCACTCTATGCGCTCTGTCTCTATTTATCTCTCTACTGTATATATCTGTCTATATCTCTCTACAACTCAATCTGTGTATCTTTCTCGCTCTCTCTGTATTTCTGTCTGCGTATCTTTCTACATCTTTCTCTGCACCTCTTTTCTATTTTGTTTCTATTTGACTTTGTCACTGTACAGTCATATAAGTATGTACATGCCCTGAAAGGTTGTAATTTTTTATGTTATCTTGACTTCAACACTATCAGTTGACAGATTGTGGTAATCTAATTTAACAAATGGCAAGAAAAGATTTTACTTTGTAATCAAAAATGAACGGAAATGCAATTTCATAGTGTGGAATAAGTATGTAGTCACCTAGCTTCAATAGCTGATGTTTCCCCCTTTGGCTGAAGTAACTTCATAAATTAGTTTATTTTAGCTGGGTGTGAATCTTTGCCCACTCTTTTTTACAGCTCTGCATCAACTGTGTCATGTTCGACAGTTTTCTTGCAAGCCTGTCTTGGCCATTCCTTAACCCTCTATGGCATGACTTTTTATTTTGGGGGGGGGGGGGGGGGGGTGGTTGATCTCGCGTACTTTGACCAACGTCATGAATAATGC
>JACXGI010012209.1:0-22926 GCA_016801175.1 Esox masquinongy | reverse complement strand
GAAGCAGGCAACACGGTCCCAAAAAACAGCACACCATGCTGCAACTGAAAAGACCGGAAGAGATGAGTAGACAAGTTGTTGAGAATTAAGATCCATCAGTCTGAAAAGGGCTACAAAGCCATTTCAAAGGCTCTGGGACACCAGCAGTCCACAGTGAGAGCCATCATGAAGGGAGACAAATACTTTTTCAGCACTGTATATAAAATGAATACAAATGTAAAAAACATGGTTAAGACTATAATGTCAGTATCATGGATGGCTAGTCCTTGCAACCATAACTTTGCTCTGATAAAGTAAAAATGCTCTGATAAAGTACACACACCTGGCAACAGCATAGCGATGAAATAATAATAAAAAATGAATACTATCACCATAAACAGGACATCTTTATTTATTCAAGTATTAAAATGTAAAGCACATTATTTTGGAATATCAACAGACTCATAAATACGAATCACCCACGATTAGAAAAGCTTAACTTTTACTTTTCTTTTAAACAATCAATTTGCAATGTGCAATCCTTTTAGGTATGTATTCCCCTGCACGCCAGCACTGTTTATTTACATAGTTTACTGCATAGAAATATTTGCAAGGTAGCTTGATTTAAACTACTGCTCCGGTCTCCCGAAGATATTTAAGTTGGTCCCTAAAGAAAAAACAGCAGTGATGGGACGTCTCATCCCAGTATAGCAACCATTTCCTAATATAGTGCCCTACTTTGACCACCCTATAACCTAGAGTGCACTACTATGACCACCCTGCCCCTCGAGTGCACTTCTTTGACCAACCTACCCCTCAAGTGCACTTCTTTGACCACCCTATAACCTAGAGTGCACTACTTTGACCACCCTACCCATCGAGTGCACTTCTTTGACCACCCTATAACCTAGAGTGCACTACTTTGACCACCCTACCCATCGAGTGCACTTCTTTGACCACCCTATCCCCTAGACAGCATGACTTTTGAACTTTGAACAGAGTCTTATAGGGCACTTAACATGGATCAGGATGCCATTTGAGAGAGTCAAGGGTTAATTAATATATCGTCTTACTATATAATTTCACATCTCCCAACTTTGCAGACGAATTCAAAGAAAAGGTGAATGCAGATGCAGCTATTTATAATCATATTTCTGCTTTGCGAAAGGACTCATAGCTTGATTATTTGCGAGTGAGGTTTTGGACTTTGACTGTATATAGCGGAAACGCATCAATGTCCATATTCTCAAAAAGTTTAGAAAGCCGATAAGGCAAAGATAATCTAACGGGTCCAATCCTCTAACAATGTGTCAGTCTATTAAAGAAATGTATATCATCAATTAGTATCAACATGCTCCATATTATCCTGACTTAGAGGCACGCTTGCAATGCAGTAAATGTAACAAAAGAAGCTAACTGAAATAAATCACTGACAAAAGAACATGGCAGTATTTTCCTGAAAGGACTAGTTTACCATTTGATGTTAGATGGCTTCTTACACTGGAAGTAGACCACGGACCGGGAGAAAGCGTACCCGGAGGTTTAGCTCTTTAGACAGCCATCACAGAGTGATCATATTTTTTAGCCTCTCTTTTTCTTAGACCTTCAGAAGGAGATACATTTTGGCCCCTGAACGGTGCAGCCTTTTCTGCATCATTGCATGCCAAGAGGTCTGAATTCTGCTTGCAGAATATCCCAGGGCCTTGGGGATTAATCAAATATGGTTGCCTCGTCTTGCTATAGCGACTCCTTGTGGCGGCTTGCGCTCCTGTGAGCTCTACCAAGGTAGAAGGCCGGAGTGAGTGCATTCCCTCCAGTGTGTAGGCACTGAAGCAATCCTGTTCTGCACTTGTTTATTCTTTACAGGCTCAATGTTTGGCATGGCCTGGTCCCTATATAAATATCCCAAAGATCCTCATGTCTAGTCCCTCCATCCATCTGGGACTCAGTTTGAGAGCAATCAGGGTTTTAAAAAACAAATGATACAGTACGGTTTTACTCACCATAAAACGTGTTATGGCCGTTTAAATAAAACACTCTCTCCCGGTCCAAAGACTACATTCAGGGTTAGCAATCAACTACCGTCAAGTTGAAATATAAATTAACACTTCAACCTACTTGCTTAATCCTAGATCAAGATCTCGAGAAGACAAATGTCAATTAGCGCATTTAGATGCTTCAATTTTCATGAAACAATAAAGAACTTATCCTAGTCAAAAAGGGGCTGTGTCTGACATGAATCTGTATTACCTATACAACACACTACATGTGTGTCCAATGGGAGGCTATATAGTGGACTCCAGACCAGCATGTCCTATATAGGTACTGGGGCTTCATTTCAGACACGGCCAGAGGCCGAGGCAACATTACAGAGCCCTACAGGGCCTCTGATTTGGTTTAAGTGGATCAGCATCATGTCCTTCTCATTTGACATCATATAAATCTGGTTATTAGAAGAGAAGGAGCAAAGACTGACTGGACGTCCAACTGGAGGGGCTTTGTGAATACAGGGCCTGGTCTAGGAGGGGTGACATCTTGCAGAGAAACAAAATTGGAGAGATCAAACTAATACTAGCCGTTCAATCTGGACATTCCTATGTCATTCACTCGAACCTTGAAACACGAACAGACAGTCAGAGAAACACAGATAGATAAAGACACACACAATAATTACAAAAAAATTATAAATACAAACAAGAAGAAATCAAAAGGAAGAGCAAAAGTGTAGATGAAGGTCTCTAAGCAAATTGACAAATTTTTCGCTACCAGGTTTTTAGCCACGGGGCTTTAAAAGATTAATGCCTGTGCTTTGCTCAAGCTCTCTACCATCGACTAGTCTTCCCTGAATAGGAAGCAGAGAACCTCAGAATAAGAATAATCCCTTTATTTCTAAACTACATGTTTTCGAAATACAACCAGCACAGAACCAGCCCTCCAATATAACAGAACAACTGAACTTACCAACTCCCTTTTTTTGACAAAGTGCTTGAGTGCTTTAGATTGCAACACCTTTTAGAGAAACTAATGTCTTCGGAAGCTTCTAATGAATCTGACAGGGCTACTCCACCTGCATCGCGTCTTGGGGACTGTGTTAATATTTACTGTAAGTAAGAGGTTGTCAGTGACTTAACTACATAAAGAAGTCTATTCTATGCATGTACTGGAAAGACCACAAATCACGTCTTCTTTTACCATAATAAATGTTACCTGCCTTGTGGAAATAAAGACTTGAAAAACCAAGACACTTTGCTCCAAATATTATTTCAAAATAATATTTAACTAGTATCTTAAACTTATTAAGCGCTAAACTATAACTGCTCAGCTGAGTGCAGCCAAAATCTGTCCTGCTTATTTGCGTTGAAAGGTAGACGATTGCGTCAGACAAAGAACGCCCTGCACTAATCTGTGTTCTTCCACACAGTGCTGCTGGGTTGAGTGGAACCCGGACAATGGAGCCGAGACAGAACCGTATGAGATAATTCTAGATTCCACCAGTCCATTAGACTCTCGTCGACATCAATGCGTGATTGTGAGATATCGGTTCTAGTGGAAGTTAGCACTCGCCCCGTGGAGCGGTCCTGTAGTTTTCTGCAGGCTGCCACCGGTCAGGCCTCCTCTGAGACCAGGCTCCTCCCGCAGCCCTGCTGGGTTCAGGCCCAGGAACCTGCAGCCCAGAAACCATCAGCACCGGGACGGGACAGCCAGAGGTTTATGGAACTTCAAAAACCGTTTCTAGAATAATTCTTCTAGAACCCGGGCGTTCAGTCCGCAGTGATGCCTTTCTCACGCAGTTCCTCGGTCACTCTAACCAGGTAAGTGGGGTCGGGGTACCCAAAGCTGTGAGGAGAAATTTACAGAGAACCCATCAGCTTGTCACGCAACAGACAAAAGCCACAGCAATTCTATTGTGACTTCAGTACAAAACACAGCTTTCAGTACCAGCGTGGCCCCCCCCATATGGAGGTCTTGTGGTGGATATCGTTCCAGGTAATGACGTTATGCATTCCAGTAGTCATGGAAGTCCCAATGGTGAAGATGAGGCGCTGCTCGAAGGCCCGGCGGAGCATGCCCAGGACCCGGTTCCCCTCGGGACTGTCCGGGAGGTAGGCCACACGGTCTGTTCCTGGGTACCGGACACCAGGGTTTGGGTGCTCCGGCTAAAAAAACATTAGTCAGACTGTGTCGTTGAACGGGCATTGAAGTGTTCTAGAATATTTATTGAAAAGCGATTCTGATGCATCTTTGGCATTTACATTTCTGTAATAAAAACAAGGGTTATCTGTTCTCAAGACTGAGGCTGCTTATACTCTTAACTTTTTACCTTTGCTTTTATTATATACTGCAGTGCATAGTCTTTTGACTGTACAACCTGCAGGTAATGTTATTCAGGCAATCAAGAACATTCGACTACTTAGTCCTGAATGTGTTTGGGGTCATTGTCCCACAGCAAGATCTGATTTACTGGCAATGACACTCTCCTCATGTAGAGACAACAGTAACCAAATTTACATCAAAATGCCACCAGTTGAATTACCCCCAGACATTGTTAGCACTTTTGTGTATCAACTAATGATGAAATGACAAACCAGGCCAAGAAACAGCCAAGCAACCAACAAAACGTATGTTACTGCATCAGTCAGTGAGTCTGTATAGGCTACACACTGCCTGTAGGGTCAGTCAGTCAGTCAGTCAGTCTGCATAGACTACACATCGCCTGCCTGGTCAGTCAGTCTGTATAGACTACACACCGCCTGCAGGGTCAGTCAGTCTGTATAGACTACACACCGCCTGCAGGGTCAGTCAGTCTGTATAGGCTACACACCGCCTGCAGGGTCAGTCAGTCTGTATAGACTACACACCGCCTGCAGGGTCAGTCAGTCTGTATAGACTACACACCGCCTGCAGGGTCAGTCAGTCTGTATAGATTACACATCGCCTGTAAGAACAGTCAGTCTGTATAGACTACACACCGCTTGTAGACCAGGTGGGAAGCTATAGATGATGCAGATACAGCCGTAACCCTCATGTCCTGGCAACTCCAGATCTGGGTCTCTCTCCACTATCATACTGCCAGTACCCGGCTGGTTCCCAGTGATCTGGCCGTACACCAGACGACACACGGGACAAGCTCTCTTCACTTTGAAGGCCTGGTCCAGACACAACCTACAGAACTGATGGCCACACCTTGGGAAAGAGGGAGGGAGAGTGCAGGAAAGAGGGAGAAAAAAGGAGGAGGGAAATAAGGAGGAAAGGACAAGAAGGTTTGACTCAATTTCAAAACCTTGCATATGACCTTAATAGCAGTTATGGTTGATGAAATATGGACATGCCATCATTTGGAAAACATTAAACGGGTAAGACCACACCTCTCCAGACTGATGAAACACACACATTCCATCATTTGGAAAACATTAAACAGGTAAGACCACACCTCTCCAGACTGATGAAACACACACATTCCATCATTTGGAAAACATTAAATGGGTAAGACCACACCTCTCCAGTGTCGTCCTCTCCACCATCTCGCCCATGCAGATGGAACACGAGTTACAGTCATCCGTTTCGCTGTGGGAGTGGACATAAGGCGTGGCCGCTATACCACAACTGACTTCCATGTCTTCCTGCTTCCTCTGCCCTGATGCATCACGGGAAATTGAGTTCACAGAGTTGGAGAGGACCACACAGGTCTCATCATCCACAGGCTTCTTATACCTCTGCTGCTGCCTCTGGGAGCGTCTGGGCTGGGAAAGCTGAGGTGGAAGTAGGCTCCCCTCTCCTCCCCCCTCCAGGACACCCACCCCAACGCAGGGCAGCACGGACCTTTTCCGCTTAGGACCCCCCTCCTGTTTGATCATTTCTTTTCGGGCACAGCGGCATAAATCAATGAAGGCCTTGCGGGTCTCACTGGAGATGTGCCCCCCCATCATCACCTCTGGCCCTCCCCCAGAACAGGAGCCCTCCATGGGGCGAAGCCGCACAGCGCAGCAGCCCCCCCGCTCCCCGCGGCGGACGATGCCGGCGCTCAAGCCCTGTTTGTCCTGGAAGTCGATCAACCAGGGCCGGCCGGCAGCTGCTAGGTAGTCCCACACCGCCTGGGACACCAGCACCTCGTCGCTACCCTGCCCGGCGCGCACACTCATCTCATCTGATGAAACTGCATGGAGGAACACGGGAGAAACCATCAGGCTTGTATTCAACCCAACCAGGGGAAAGAGGTCCTGCTAAAATGTATACACCAGGATGACAGAAACGTACAGGGAATACACAAGAATAAGACCACCATGTGACAATGATTCACTGATGATATTTAATCTTCTTGTTTGAGGTAACCTAAATATAAGCTGCAATCAGTATGAACATGCTTTAATAAAGAGCAGAGGTGATATCAGCCAGGAAACAAACATTAGTGAAAAAGAGTGTGTCCCACAATCAAGTAAACCAACAGTGGCATGTGTCAAGGCAAGTCACTCACGAAAAGTGATGTCAACCAAGGAAAAAAACTGAACTCACAATAAGAAAGATGCTTTTATAGAACCGGATGAGTGGGTTTTGATATTCTGAAATGTCTAGATTCGTAACTTGAAATGGACATTGGTAATGTAATTGACTCAACTCGTCCAGTATCAGCGTAACAATGCAACAAGAAATAGATTACCACCAGTCACGACAATCGTGAAATCATGACATAGTAATGAGATATGAGCACCGTAGCCTATATTCGGCTTCTAACAGGACTCAAATGGACAGTAACATCAAAAATTACGACTGCACCCAAATTAAAACATAGCATTTTTGTGTTTTATTTTTAACAGCGAGAATCACTTATTTCTGTTGATGCCTCGCTGTTACACGGCCTATATTTGCATGAGGCAATGAGAGCTCGCGCGAAAAATTTTCAAAGCAAAGTGCATTAAAATAATACAGACCTGTTTGAATGTTCAAACCTCGTTAGTCCCCAGCCATTACAGGGTAAAAACCGTAACATGTTTGTTTTCATGTGGAGCGAGTGTTATCATTCCGCCCCAGCTGGTAAGCTATGCTTGGTGTCAGTGGTCGAGGCAGGACACGTCAAAGATACAACAGGCTGCCAGGCAGTAGCTATCGCGGCAGTACTGAAAGGAACGTATCAGCTGTTCTGAAATGCAGACTGAGTAAACAAAGGAATCTGCAACTAGCTCAGTCTGATCCGCTATCTAGCCGTGACAGTCATTTAAAATAAGTGTAAATACATATTAGATATTTACCTTGCGATCCCATATATTCCCTTCAATCGGGGAAATATCACCTCTGTTCTCTGTAGAACACAGACATGAAAAACTGAACTACATTGACATCCACACAATAGATAACTACAAACATGAACTCACAAGAGTTCCCCAATGAGGGATAAACCTATTACAATTCGTAAACCGAACGTAAATAATTTACGAAATTAGAAAGCAGTTGGGTAAATTTTCTGACCTTTTTTGCGTAGCTGTCGGAGGTGGTTTAGATTACGGAACTATACCAACATCTTCCATCGTTCGTTGGACGAGGCCTGAAAATTGTGCGCTGCAGTGGATATGTTGATTTTGTAGTCAAGACATACTTGATATCCGCTCTAAGATTAGCTATACAGCTAACAATGAATCGACCCCTTATCTCTCTCCTCGAGTTCTTCCTGGACTTGATCAGCTGAACTTACTCCAACATCAACCATACACATTCTGAACTTCGACATACCCTGGACTTCAACATACTACCACAACCGTTAAGGGGTAGTGACAATTACGTAATCAAAGGCAACTCTTCGAAAATTTTGGTCTTTCAAAATTACGTCTCAGCTAATACCTATAATTAAAGTCCATGTCAACAATTTTATGGCGAAATACATGAGTAGTTTGTCTTAAGTACGCTCGGTGATTATTTTTTTTTATCAAGGACTTGAACTGGAACTGGAACTGGAACTGGAACTGAAAAACAGGTTTGCTGAAATAAAATTGACAGCGTTTTCTACATTACCTGTGGAAGGTCTTCATGAAGTAATTAATATCAGCCGAAACAACCTAGTGCAACTTTTATTACATAACACTTAAAAATACCAAATTCGTTTAAAGAGCAATCTAAATTAGACATGTTGACTTTTGACTGTGTTGTTTGGTTCTAATGTTGTATGAGTAAATAACTGACAAAAATGTACTCAAAGCAGTAAGACTTTTTTTTTTGCATAATCCGGGAATCGAGTCGATGGTAAACCAAGCGTTCTGGTACTTGTAGTTCTGTTACAGCCATCTTAGATCTACATTCCTTTCACAGTAAGTATTTTTCTTGAGAATCTGTCTTCATCTTAAGTTTGTGTATTTTCACATGTTAGGTAGTTTTCTTAAATACTTGTTTCAGTTCAACGTTAGTTATGAAGGAATTTATCCTTTATAGTAACCGTCTCATTTTGTTTCGCTAACAAGCTTGCTAATGTGTTAGCGCCGCGATTCACTGCGTCGACACCAACGTGAGTTAATTGTTAGCTAACTAGATAAGTGTTTCTGCTTAATAATTTTACACGTCCATATAAACTTAAAAACATATAGGGTGTGGGACGGCCATCTAGAAAAACGAAACTATATATGGATGAAGTGCCGCGGTCACCTTTGCTAGAAATGTTACTATTGGCTAGCAAAGAAACAAGTCAATGTTAGGAGCAAGCTAGCTGACGAGCCAGTAATGTAGCAGTTGATTAGATATCTTTAACACCATAAACTGTCACGGCATGTCCAATACCTCGTATTACATCATACAATTACAGGGCTCATCTGTTGACACTGTCAATGTTAAATGAAATGTTACTGTTATACAGTTATTTCAGTTCGTCCAGAAGACTGATAAACCAAGGTAGCGGGCTCTCTTTGCAGTGTCATGTGGATGGATAACACACCCTTGAGTGTACTGGCTAGCTGAAATTAGCTAAATAGCTAGCATACTAATAGTATGTTTATAGTTTACTGTAGTGTTCTGCAGTTTATCATTCAAGTCCAGTAAGGATCTACTCGGCTTTGTCCAATGTTACCTGTTAATAATTTAAATCACGTACTGGACACAATTACACTCTCACCTACGTTTTGCTTCTGATGAACCACTTACCTTTGTTCCCCACATGTGCCGTCTTTACAAAGTCTAGCCAATATACTCTGAAGTTTCCCGTCGTATACATAATAATTTAGCTGATGATCTTATCGAGAACGACATACAGAATCAGTGCGTACATTTTTTGAGTTTCAAGAGGGCTGGCCTGGCCCCCTTGGGACTCAAACCCAGAACTCTTGTATTGCAAAGATACTGAGCTACAAAGGCCTGGTTAGTTTAAGTTAACGAATGTATTTTTTTTACACTAATGTGATGATTGGTCTTTGTTGACCTGACTAATGGGTTGGTTGTGTTGGATAACTACACATTTAGCAAGTAGTGAAATTCCTTATGTTTCTCATTGTATTATACAACCAAACTGACTGCACATTAATTTGTTGCTAGACATGCCAGGGGAAACCACCACAGAGACAGTCCCAGCTATGGAGCAAGAGGAGCTCCAACAGCCACAGGCAGAGGAAGGTTAGTATTTTATTTAGAGACTGGTTATCTCATATATCATATGTGGTATTTACAGTCTGTTAAGCCTTCCTGACTTGGCATGATGTTTTTCTTTCCCACATAGTGTGGGGTCCTGGAACTCTATATGGCATTTCTTTTACTTCTGCCATACTTCACCAGACCTTGTGTGCGATCGTTTATTTTAACACAATCAAATCGGGTTTGTTTGGGCTTCCAGGACTCTAAAACATCTACTGCACTCACCTGTACTGTTTGAGATTTCTTTCCCCATGCACCCTGCACTGTTTGAGTTCTGTTTTGGGACTGGGGTGTAATGGGTAAGACCAGCTAATATGCCGTGATACACATATCTCGGGTTGTCTTGCATGTAACAATCTGTCCCCAAAAAACCTCTGAAAGTCTGTGGTGAATGCCTGTTCAAAAAGGCATTGAAGAAGTGATTTGCAAATGAGCTATTGAGCCTGGTAGGAAATAAGACTATTAGCTGAAGTATTTGTTGATATTTTGTAACTACCAATGAAGGGGAAATTACGTTGGGGCATAATGTTAAACATAATATGATGTTATGTTTAAAATGTCTTTGTTCACGGTAAGTGAACATGCTCAACTTCAAGATCTGTCTGACCTAGCCTAAACAACACCGAACGAAAAGCATGTTCAATTGATCTCTCACTTTCATAACACTTTGAATGGTGGACCATTTTGGACCAGTTTGAAGGTATACACACCAGATAATGGGTCCCAGAGGGTTTCATTTGAATGTGGGCACTGCATGATTAGATGGAGAGGGGGAATGCACATTTTGACTTCCTCTGTTCCACACACCCTCACAAAACTCCACCTGTATATTCACTGACTAGTCACAATTGCCCCATCTTACACAATTTTGTGGTCTACATTATTACTTAAAATAGCAAATGTATTGTGGTTACATTTCAGTATGTTTTAAAATGTATGCATGTATTTTGTTCACATGTCTTGTTAACGTTAATATGGACTAAATTCAAGTCCCTTGTATTGATTTGCCTACGTTTTGGGTTATTCTCAAGGAGATAGAATCTTAATCCTTATTTAGGAAAAGCATCCCTTTGGTCCTTCTCCAATTTGCATCAGATGCCTTCCCCAACATTGGTTTTGGCGTTTAATGTTGCTTTGACATCCCATACTCTTTTTGCTCCTACTTTTTTTCCTGGGATCCCAGTGTTGGGAGTCGTTGGAAGTTGTATGGGCAGACCACAGGCAACCAATGAAATGGCTGATCACAGCCGCATTGTGACTCCTCAAGCAGTTCAATATCCCACTGAAAAGGTTGAGGACAAGCTAAATAAAAAAGCAATTGCAAGCCCTGTCCATGAAGAACCAAAAACCCAAGGCCAATCAGCAGCTGTGTCAGATAAAGACACAAGGACCGTTGCAGTAGACAAGCAAACTGTTGAAGTGTCAGACTTTGCTGTTGAAGAACAAGCTAGTCAAGTACATAAAGTTCCCAAAGCCACTGCAGAAGAGCAAGAAACTGCTTCAGAAAATTTGACTGCAACTGTGGCCCCAGAAGTTGTTGAAGCACCAGACGCTGCTGTTGACAACCAAGCTATTCAAGAGAAGCCAGGTCCTGAGGTTTCCACCGAGGAGCAAGAAACTGCTTCAGAATATCTGATGGTTATGGCAGCCCCAGAAGATGCCTCTGTTGTTGAAGCACTTGAGGCTACTTTTGAAGACCAAGCTATTAGAGAGAAGCCAGGTCCTGAGGTTTCCACAGGGGAGCTAGAAACTGCTTCACAAAGCCTGACTGCAGCTGTGGCCCTAGAAGTTGTGTCTGTTGTTGAAGCACTTGAGGCTACTTTTGAAGACCAAGCTATTAGAGAGAAGCCAGGTCCTGAGGTTTCCACAGAGGACCAAGAAACTGCTTCAGAATATCTGACGGCAATGGCAGCCCCAGAAGTTGCCTCGGATGTAGAAGCACTTGAGGCTTCTGTTGAAGACCAAGCTATTCGAGAGAAGCCAGATCCTGAGGTGTCCACCGGGGAGCAAGAAACTGCTTCAGAATATCTGATGGCAATGGCAGCCCCAGAAGTTGCTTCGGTTGTTGAAGCACCGGAGGCTTCTGTTGAAGTTACTCGAGAGAAGCCAGGTCCTGAGGTTTCCACCGGGGAGCAAGAAACTGCTTCACAAAGCCTGACTGCAGCTGTGACACCTGAAGTGGCTGAAACCTTTGAGGTTGTTCAGGTTGCAGCCCAGCAGAATGAAAGAGCTACTCAGAGTGAGGAACCCAAGCGGAAGATCCAGACTAACGCTGCAGTTAATGGTCATTCCAGGTCCTTTGCAATACATTCAGGTGGGTTATATTTAATAGAACTCATTGGTGTTCACAATTTGTGCATTTATTATGACACTTTGTTTGGTAATTAATTAATAAATAAAATATGTTTGTGCTTCAATGCTAAAGGTGTCAGCAGTGACCGTCTTATCTCTGAAATGTCACCCCTATGTGGCAATTTTGATCACTAACTACAGAAGGGTACAGACGGATCACCCTTTGTAAATTACCTTTAGCCACGTTTGGTGCCGGTCTGGCACCGGGTCATTTCTGACTGTTACGGTTTCTTCTGTTTCGTCCATGCCTTTTAGCGAATGTCTAGAAGCTGCTTGTTTTTGTTAGTAGTTTGAGTTACAATCCCCAATGACCGGTGTTCATCCGTGTGTGTAGAATGTAAAATCCCTTTTCTACCCCCTTTTGGCATTGACTGAAGTGAGGTTTTGTCCTGCAAATTCAACTTCTACTTAGGACGTCGTCACTTGTTGGTCACTGCAGCTGTCCAAATCGTACTGACATTCTCTCCCTGCTTTAATCGTTACGTCCTCTCCCTTGGTCCGCTACCAGACCCCCCCATCCCCCTGAACTGAAAGTGGGATCAAGCCCCTCTGACCAAAGTTGTGCTTTCCTTTGGCACAAATCACCTGTTTCTAACCACCCATGAGTCTCCCCCGTACTGGTCCTTACCCGTGGCATGGCAGTAACATTATTAGCGTGCACCATCCAAGGGTAGGTCATTCGGATAAAATGAATTGTAATTTCCTAAGATTTTATTTTATTTTTTACAGTAAGTAAAATGTAGACAGTTCTGAAGATGTTTGGTCTATATATGCTCTGTGTACACATGCAGACAAATTTTTCACAAGTTGTCTTTTTGACCAATCAGATCAGCTCCTGTGTTTGAATGTCTGATGTTATTGGCCAATAACCACTCTGTGGGGAGGGTGTCTGTGTGTAGTATTAGGATTTATTAATACTTGTGTGAATGGTTGTCTATTTTGGTTCATTTTCACTCTAGGATATCCAACTTGCTTTGCCTCTTGTAGCAAGTATTAGTGCTGAACAAAAGAAACCAATGGCAATGTTTAGTCTCACATTGGTTTGTAGTTCATTACTGCTAATTCAGTGTTGCACAATTCAAAGTGCGTATTCACAAAGTCCCCCACCTTTTTCTTGATTGGAAGTAAAGCAGCTCTTACAAACATGGGGGACCTGCACACATCTGCTTTGAGACGATCTTTGACATTACAGTATCTACCGCCATCCCATAGCCACCACAATGTCTCTTAACCGTCCTTGGAAACTCTAACTGTACTATAATGTGTCTGTGGTGTTCCATGTTCTGACTGGAATGTCTCTGATGGGGTCTAGGGTCGGGAACAGATTCTGACAGTGACGAGTCCGTACCTGACCTGGAGGAGCAGGACCCAACCCAGACTCAGCAGGCCCAGGTACAGTAAGGACCACTGGCCACCAGGTGGTGCTGTTTCTGTTTGTCGAACACCCATGGGTTGAGTTAGGGGAGATGGAATCCCCCTTGAAAACAATGACATTGCGCATCCCCTTTAAGGGGAGATGGAATCCCCCTTGAAAACAAGGACATAGTGCATCCCCTTTAACTTGATGTTGACTGTTCAAATACTCAATACCCCTCCGTAGTAACAGGACTGCTGCTAGGAATCCTGGGCCCCCCTGAAAAGATATTTGCCAGGGCCCCCTCACTTACAGACAAAATTGACATTATTATGATCAGTGGGCCCTGCCTAGCCATAGGCCTTGTGAATCATGTCCACCTTTCCCCGCGTTAGCTACGGCCCTGCCTACTAATACTACCACCATCCTTTCACCGATTTGTCCCTTGCCTCCCTCAGTTGTTTATTTTAGTTGTACACTTAATAAATGTGCCCTGCGAATAGAATAACTGATTTCTATAAACCTTGTCTTGTTCTCTCCTCAGCTGGCTGCAGCAGCAGAGATCGACGAGGAACCAGTCAGCAAAGCCAAACAAAGCAGAAGTGAAAAGAAAGCAAGAAAGGTCTGTGGTGTTAATTTAAAAATGTATTACAACAACTAATTGCCCCCCCTTCCCCATACCTATTAAATAATGACGTCAGTTTCCTTTCGATAACATTTCCTGTGGACTCAATGTTCGACTACAGACATTACATTACATGGCCATCGTTTCCCATTTCCAAACGAGTAACAATCTCTTCTGTAACGCAGGCCATGTCCAAGCTGGGTTTACGTCAGGTAACCGGTGTTACCAGGGTTACCATCCGAAAGTCCAAGAACATTCTGTTTGTCATCCCCAAGCCAGATGTCTACAAGAGCCCTGCCTCTGACACATACATAGTCTTTGGAGAGGCCAAGGTAGGAACCTCTGCCATTTTATAACGGAGAGGTTTGTTATTTAAATTGGCAGCCAGAAACTTCAGGTGAATCTTCAATGCCTCGTTTGTTGGATATGACAGTGTGGCTTCTCATTTAAGATTATGCCTGATACTTTCTAACAGTTTTTAAAAGTCTCAATTGTTATAAAAGCCTTGCAAGCAATTTATTTCAAAGTATTTCCGATCTCTGAATTACACAAAGCTATTCCTTAAAATATTACTGGGTTATGATGTTGAGTAAATTTCACTTTTTTTCCTAGATTGAAGACCTGTCCCAACAAGCACAGCTGGCGGCAGCGGAGAAGTTTAAGGTTCAAGGAGAAGACAGAACATCTAGTGTCCAGGAGAACACACAGACACCCACAGTACAGGAGGAGAGTGAAGAGGAAGAGGTCAGGGTTCAGGGTCAAACTCCTCAACTGGTTGGGTCTGAAAACTGGTTCTGGCCCAGCCTGGTCACACTTCTGTCAGATCCAACCTACTGTACTTCCTGATGTTTTTCTTTTTCTATATATGAGTCATATCGTACATTTTCATTATTGGTCACGTTTCATGAACGACAGGTGTGAACTAACAGTAAAACGATAAAGCCTGGTAAATTATTGATATGTGATACCCAGCTCCCAGTTATTTAACAATGTGTTCCGTCTTGCTTGGTTGACAGGTTGACGAGACTGGCGTGGAGGTTAAGGACATTGAACTGGTCATGTCACAAGCCAACGTGTCTCGAGCAAAGGCTATAAGAGCGCTCAAGAACAATAACAATGACATTGTCAACGCCATCATGGTGAGAATATGTAATTGGTTGTCACTTGATTATGTTGTAAGGTGATAGGTACTGTTCAAATGAAAACATTCTTTCTAGATTGTATTCAATGTTGAAATTTGTATGGTGCATACTAAGATACAAAGCACTTTCTCTTTTGCAGGAGCTGACCATGTAGACACCAGAACTGTGAGGATCACGTCCAGTCCAGCGTTTAACCCTTAGAGATGTCATCCATTTCATTCCTAGAATTAAAATATAACTTTGTGCATTAAGCGGATGGGATATTTTGGTTTCTTTACTGTGTATTTATGTTTTCCTATTTTGTTGGTAAATAAAATAAAAAAAATTCTCACATTATTTTTGTTTGAGATTGTACTTTACACACACCTTGTTACACCTGTTCATATAAATTGTTGTTATAGCCGAGAGTATGGCCATAAGACCTGTTCCGAGAGCAAGACGGCCTACAAGCAGTCATTTCCAGTGAGAGCCCGTGGGGAAACAGTGGGCGGAACCTCGGAATTGATTTGGACGGACCAATAATGTGCTAGCAAGGTTGTATTGAGCAATATTGGTTTTAGCAAGTATTTCTTAGAAAAGTCCTATACTTTGAAGTGTCAAAGTCATCTCAATTGATTTCATATCTCGAACGAGCCCTGCTTCACAAATAATCTGCTTTTTCATCAGTTTGTGTATTCTATGCAAATCACATCAACTGTCATTGGCCACATTTATGAGCTCCACGGTGACCACTTGAATGATTCGATCATGTGATGCTGTTTTAAGACCTCAAATCAAGAGAATCACTGTCCTGACAGTCTACTTTTCTGTGAGCTGGTGGTTCACATTTAATTTAACTATGCTAACCTCAATTGACATTGGCCAAATATACAAGCTCCACAGTGACCACTTGAAAGATATTACAACATTTGATAATGTTTACAGTCCTTGAAAATCAAGAAAAACGGTCTGCTTTTCAACAACAAAAGTAAAAAATAAAACTCTTATCCAGGAGTGACTTACAGCAATGACTGCATGCACTTTCATACTTCTTTGCACTGGCCCCCCTTGGATATCAATCCCTCAACATTAACTGAGTTACAAAGGCCACATAATACACAGGACTGTGAGGAAGTACAGTCACCCATAATTATTGGCAACCTTGAGAAAGGTGGGCAGAAAAGGTTGTATGACAATCAAAGGTTTGGAGCTATATTTGATGCTCAAATTTGGAAAAACTATTATATGATAATTTAATTCCTCAGATACAATTTAATTTTTTTTTAAAGTAACATGTTTTTCCTAAATTTGTCAAATTGTAACCCCTAAGAAAGTCAAATCACATTTCATCTGCGATAGCATTTTGTTTCTCAATTTTATGGATGTGTATTATGGGTTTTATGTTGGGAAATAATTTTAATGAAAATAAGTGTTTTGGAAGCTCTCAGTAAAAGCAAATGAAAGAAGAAGCTAAGCTGTTAGCAGCAGCACGCTTATGTCTGTTTCACAGGCAATTTAAAAAAAGGAAATATACCACTACACAGGAAATAATTATGTTTTAAACCCGTGGGACAGTGGTAAATCTGCCTGGTAGATGATGCAATTGCTTCTTGCCCTCATGCACAGAAAGACAGTTCAAAGGGCCATACTGGGCTGTCTCAGCTCCTGTCCTGTCTGTTAACAGTTACCTAGTTTAACAAAAAAAGTGAATAATTACAGTAACTGAAGGCTTCTAAAGTATACTATATAGTAAAACCTAACAAAGTTTTTTTTGTCCACTCCCCACTAGATAAAATTTGATTTCCAGCTTAAAGGTTAAGTTTAGGGTAAAATGATCAAATGGGCGTAGTGCTAGAATTGGGGTAGGCTTTAGGTTTAAGCATTTTGTGTGCGTGTGCGTGTGCATGTGCGTGTGTTGCCACGGTAACAGAGTACGCTTGCTTCAGTTAAAGCGCGTGCAGGGACTCCCAGCGTACGAAAGAAGGATCGAGAAACGTCTCCAGAAAGCGCGAGCGAACGAGGCCAGACCAGAGACAGTACAGGAACCTGAGACCGCACAGATATAGATCCGCCCCAATTTTTTTAATCTCGGCTGGGCCACTCAAATTTGTAGTTGCCTCCTCCCGACGGAAGACTGCCCTAGAGATCTACATCTTACTGGCTCACATCACAGGCTCAAGCGGAAAAGAGAAAAAAATGCCAATGAGATGTCTTGTGATTGAGAATCCTTTCCGGGGAACGGGGGCGAGAGTTTCCGCTCCCAGAATAATGTGTTTCATACCTTCGAGTAAGGCTCGGTCTCTCGACTGTCTCTGACATCCAGCAAATACGATAGATGCGTCATTGATTGTACAGGACAACGAGGAAGGCACGCGAGGCGGTGTTTGAGTGAATAGTTGTAGTGATATTTACATTTCACAGAAGAAAATCCAATAACACATCGTGGCTAATACCGCGGACGGGAGTGGGAAGAAAACTAGATAGCAAGACATGTAAGTATTGGACAGAACGAGGGTGGGTGCTAACATGCAACGCTTGTGTTGTATTATTCTTGCAAATATTAGGAGTAGCTTGTTAGCTAACTATACGTAGCTTCATGTTTTGTCAGAGATTAGCTAGTTACAAGTCTGGGGTGCCTCCTAACTGTCTAAATGTATAGCAACTTTGCAGTAAATATGGTTTGCATATAGTCACAGGACAAAAACTAGATATGTTAGTGGGTGCTATATTTAGCTAACCAGCTAGGCCTCCATGCTGTCTTGGCTGCACGCACCGTGGGGCGATTAGTGGAAATGAATGGAGAATTTGTCGGTCTACGCGCTGGTCAAAATATCTACTTACACTCTCAAGCAAAACTCCAAAATCACGCTGAGTCATGAGGCATTATTCAAGTCTGCGCTTGTTTTTATAGCCAGGTAGGTATCCAAATCATTTACAGTCATTTATTTACGTACAGTCAGTAGGCTATTAACGTTCCTTTGCAATGAGGCTAGTAAACTAGCTTGCTTAGCTGCTGTCTTGGTTGTGCCCTGTCAGTTCACTATCTAGCTAATTTATAAATGTCATGGCTAAATACCCATTAGTCATAGCCAGCAAACCACTGAATTCACGGCAGCCTTTTCTGTTGAATCCATGCTTTAACAGTGAGCTGACCAACTATGACCTTGGATTAAATCCGGTTGAGTGGGTGGAGCTGGACTCCCAACTCGCCGCTCATGTTTTTTTCCGTCAAATAAAACGTTTTACTTGCGAAATGTTTTGTCAAACCGTTTATATTGGACAAGTTCAGGTGGGTCCCTCCGTTTTGTTGCTTGTGAGAAAACTGGGTGGGACCTACCTTTTTTTTTTGTCCAATAGGAACTCTTACAAAACCTTAACTTCGGGTATGAATGAACCCCTTGATTGATGTTCCTGATGTAGCCATCAGATCTGACCTTGCAATTGTAAACATCTGCATTGGGGTTGGACAGAGTCATCTTTAGGATTACACTGGCCTAGAGTGATCCACCAATCAAAGTTGCTGGCTCCAGGGGAACATATACCGTGCAGCATGTTTGAATCCAACCCACTATTTTTTTTTAAAACACAATCTCTTTCCTATCTTAACCCACTATTCTGTCCAATAAAAACATAACAAATGCCAGACAGAAGAAATTCAGCAGTAGCCCATTTAATTGTGGTCAAGATTTTCCCATTATCTAAAATGCCTCATTAGAACTCTTTACCCTGCTGCCTTTGATGTCCCTTTATGCTAGGTAGCCTAGGTTCAGACCCTGAACGCTTCCACAAGGAAGTATTGAAAACAAATTAATTGGGCCAGTGCCTGGCTAGATTCTACAGGATTAGCATTCAAAATGTGACCAGCTGTCAGGAAATTGTCTAAATAAATCGAATGACAATTAGGTTGCGGCATTGTCAACCAGTCACAAACTATTGTACATATACCACAAAAAATCTTGTTTAGATTTGTTTTCATTTCTACCAAGGAAAAATATATTATAATACTGGTGGCAAGCAGCAAGAAGACATTGGGCACTCATTTGTGTGAAATTAATCAGTCCTCTCTTGTCCAATAGGCAGCCAGCTACAGCGAAGTGGTATGACAGAAGGGACTCTGTTTTCATTGAGTTCCTGGTAGAAGACAGCAAAGATCTACAAGTGAAGTTCGAAACATCAAAACTTGATTTCTGGTAAGCCTTCATTCTCCAGCTGGACACACTGCTGTTAAAGTAGGCTAAATTGTGAGCTCTTCATAATAAGGTGTATTGGTAGTCCCTTGGGGTGGTTTCTGGACACACATTAAACCATATCTAGACTAAGAAGCATACTCATCTTTTTTTTTTTAGATATAGGAAAAGAATAGTATTTGTCCTTGCCATCTGAATTAGCAAAGAATGTCTTTTCTGCTTTCCTTTCAGCTGTGTTGGCGGTATTGAAAACCTCAAACACCAAAATGAATTAGAGCTGTTTGACTCAATTAACCCTGAAGTAAGTACATTTCCTTTTTTGTTACAGAATCACCAGTGACTCGTAGCCTAAGATCCAGCGGTCTAAGCTGTTGTCTCCACTGCGCATGTATTGCGGTGTTGCCTACTGATATTTTTAGCAAGACCTCAACCTTTCAAGTTTTTTAAAGCATTAAAAAAACATAAAATAATCAACAATGCACCAAAAGACATCTGCAATAACCTGGATGTTAAAGAAAAGTTTCACCTCAAATCTAGATTTTTGTTTTTTTTTGTCAACGCTAATGTTTTCGTCATATAGTACAAAATACGTACAATGCCAAATGCATTGTTTGATATAACACTCATCATGCCGGCTGTTTTCTATGTTTTAAAATGTGTATATTTTGAAAGTGTCTTGAATTGCATCAAAAGAAGCTATACACAGTGGATTAATGAAGCAAATAATCCCAAGAGTTTTTGAGTAAATATTTACCTTCAGTATGCGCACACAGAATTTCTAAAATTACTTGTCACGAACACCTCTCTTCTCGTTTCAGGAGTCTAAGTACAGACGCACAGACAGGTCTGTGTTGTGCTGTCTAAAGAAAGCTAAAGCAGGTGTAGCATGGCCACGATTAACAAAGGACAAGGCAAAGGTATAACATTTTGTTACGGCGCCATTCTGCAACCACCACTCTGTTTGGTTTAGTTATATTTCTGGGCTCATTCCTGAAGGTTTTAGTGAATGTGCGTATCTAGGATTCCCTGTCCATGACGTGTCCTATTCTGAATTTTTTTTTAAATTATTATTATTTGGGTTGTCTGATTATTTTCATAGTTCCAGTGGCTCGGTGTGGACTTCAACAACTGGAAAGACTGGGAAGATGATTCGGATGAGGACCTTTCCAGTTTCGACAAGTTTTCAGAGGCAAGCAAGCAGTTCATGCTGCAGAAACGGCATCATTTTTAAAACTGTTAAATTTGTCCTTACGTGGTGGGGTCGGGCCCTGATTGTCTCTTGCTTGTTTGCAGATGATGAACACGATGGGAGGAGAGGACGGCATGCCAGATCTGGGCATGGGTGGCATGGAAGGTCTAGAAGAGGTTTGTGTTTTTGCTTTTCTGTTACCTCAAGATAAATGTTACACCAGACATGAAGACGTTTGCAAACAAAGGGTGGATGAAAGAGGGTGATCGGCATACTTCCTCTATTGCGTAACATCCATAACAATCTTTTTTATTATTATTTACAGCACGACAGTGACGATGAAAGTAAGTTTTGATGTGTTTCTATGGTACTTCATTTTACTCTACATTTTACTCTACACTTTACTCTACATTAATTTTTCTTTGTAAAGCACGTACATAAACTTATAAGTAATATAAATAAACTTGCTTGCTACATGACATTTGCACATCGTAATGTTTTCATAATCTGAACCTTTGTCAGAGATGCCAGACTTGGAGTAATGGAACATACAAGGTCCACAACACGGAAAGTAAAGCCCCAAAGGTCTGTTGAAGTGAAAGACTGGAGACGAGTTGAGCTGGTAGCCACATTTGCAAGGAGGAAACATCCCCAGTTCAAATGCGTCACAGGAACCTCCCTGAGATGAGACCGTGTCCGTCTCCACGGCGACATGGTGGAGCGTCTTTCCAGCCGCTGTCTTAGTGCTGTGCTTTGCTGTTCTAATTCTGCATGGACAATTCAGTTGTTTCCATGGTGTATTCACGTGAGGTCCAGTTGTATCCGCCTTTAACTTTACAACCCGAGGGGGCGCCTTCAGCACGGCACACCGTTATGGAACTTTCAGAGAAAAATGCACCATGCAGAACTTACACGCATCTGTGACGTACATTTATGGTATCGTGTGGGCTCTATTCATTTTTTTTTCTGCAACGTTTGACGATGTTTGCCTGCTGAATGTGGCTCTTCTGTGATTGGATGTGATGTCTTAAAGTTACACCCACCTCTCCGTCTTTTTATTTTGTTGACAGTAATGAGGTTACACATTGAATATAGACATTTTTAAATTCTAAACAAAGTAAAAAAAAGAAACGGGTTTAAAACAACCGCCTATTTTAAAGTGTTTCCTTTTTTTAATGAAATGTCCCCTATTTTGGTTTGTGTACATTTTGTTTTATTTGTTAATTTATAGAAACACGTTTAATCTTGATGCAAATATTTTCCCGTTGTACAATGTTAACATCTGCAAATATCACCAGTAATTGTTAATCCATTCATTTTAAATTAAGTATTTAAAATAAATACATATGCATGTTAAACATATTTTACAATATAACATAAAATCTAAGTTGGACTAGGACAAACTTTCCATCCAATCACATTTTCGAAGAATGCTTTTGATTTATAAGGTACATCAGTGTCCATGCAGAACACCTGAGGCCGGTTTTGCAGACGTCAGTTAAACCTAGTCCTGGACGAAAAAAGGGCTAAGCTTAATGTGTCCATGAAACCACCCACTCTATGTTAACTGAATTGTTTGAAGGCTGTGTTGGTGGCACGTTGTTTTGTATCAAACAAAAGTGTAGCAGCAGATAATTTTTTTTATTTCTTCCATATTTGAACGGGTGCAGAAACATAATATAATAAATGACCAAATTTCACCCACAATACAAGATAATATTGCAAGTGTTAGATTCAGCGGATACACTAGATATTATGTTTCACCAACCTGTTTTGCATCTCAGGTTGAGGACATTTCTGTTTGTTAAATGCAGTGGGAATTTGTCTACATATTTCTAAATAAACTAAGACTACGTTGATGTTGTTTAGTGTTTGTCCGGTTTAATAGTGTCTCGATACATTAAATTTTTTGAGATTTGGTGAGCATAACCTCTGACGTGAACCGAATAAAAAGCAATTTTCAGACGTTAAGGTAATCGACTGCTATGACCACAATGTGTGGCGTTTTTAAACATTACATCATGTAACAGGTGATGTGGTCCAGAGCAACTTACAGAAGTGAATGCGGATATTTTTTACTGACCTAATTGGGAATCAAACCCACAACCCTGGTGTTACAAGTCACATGCTCTTACCAAGCAAGCTATGGATTTGTAGTTTGTATTCCATAGTAACAAATGTAGATATTACCAATCATTGAATATTACACAGTATTCAACTTTCTGAATCAATTTGTATTAGAAACTAACGTGACTCTATTATATATTACCAGTCTAGGAGGCTTTTGATTCTTCTCAAAGTTTTAATTTTCCTCAAAAAACTTTTGTTTTATTCTGATTCAGGAAGTTCCTGCTTATTTTGATATTTTTGTTGGAAATAGTTTGTCCCGTCAAAGGGTTATGCACAAAGAATTATGCACAAAACAATAATTTAAACTCTTGATGGCTTTGTTTATTTACATTGTTAATTTCAAAGCACATGGGCTAAATGAATATTGAATTTGTAAAACTTTTTTTTTT
>JACXGI010012208.1:0-23254 GCA_016801175.1 Esox masquinongy | reverse complement strand
CTATATGATACACCTGTGTGATACACCTGCATAGCCCACCTATATGATACACCTGTATGATACACCTGCATGATTCACCTGCATAGCCCATCTATATGATACACCTGTGTGATACACTTAACTCTACATGTACATAAGGGTACTGAAGATGATAAAGTGTTGTTGAATTCTCTATTGAAACCGCTTCAACCTAACCATGTGTCACTACTGGCTACAAGGCAGCATGTGACCGGGGAAGTCTGTTCCACCCCACCTCCGCCTTCCCTACCTCCCCTCATCACTTTTGCACCTCCCTTTTCCCTCCGTCTCCTCATTCATCCAGCCTGACCTTCATGTCAGCGTTACGCCCAGGTGGGCCTAAGCTCCAGAACAGTTCCAGACGTCGCACACTGAGACCAGCTGAGCAGCTAGCGCTCTGCCTCCTTATCTGGCCCAGACAACACGCGGTCAGTGGTCTGAGGAGTCAGGACGGGGGGGGGACGGGGGGGGACGGGGGGGGGCCCTGATCCAGTTAGCCCAGACATACTATAGACATACAGCTGACATTAGAGACCAACTGAACTGAGTAAGGCTTCAGTGGATGAAAGTGTCTCTGTCTCACACCAGCTGTTGTAGAGAGGAGAGTCAAAAGCAGGACCAGGGGGTCAATTGTTCTCGGAACGGATGGAAGGTCTGGGAGCGGAATGACAACTTTGAACGTTTAGACAAACAAACACCCGTATGGGATATTATAAACTCTGTTTTCTATCTTTCCCAACTATCTCTTTCAATGCCTGTAGAAAAAAAAAACCCCGGAGAGATCATCTCTTCTGTGTCGAAGCTTTCTATTACAGTACCTGTGGCCTTGAGAATGTCTATGGTTGACCTCAGTGCTGCCTTGGAGCCTGAAGACGAGACCACTACAGTTGTGTTGAAGTAGTGCAACTCAAAAACAGAAGATGAGTTGATGGATGACAGGTTGACAGACGAAGAGTTGGAGGAAGTTGAGTGAAGTGAGGCGATGCTGGTTGACTCGTTGGCTGACAACTCATTAGTTGCTAATGCATCTGTCATTCTATGAAATTCCTTTAAGGAAATGGAAAAAAATAACATGTCAATGCAATGTAATTCACTGTAACGGGCACTCAGAATGTCATACACATGTCCTAACTTGACCAGAGTTTTGCTGGCCAACACCTCTAGGAAAGGACTAGTCCTGACCAGCTTAAACATGATCCTTTACATAATAAAGTCTAGGGAGTGTTTGAGAGTGAGGAATGGATAATTCCCAGGAAACCCAAACTAAGCTCCTGTAACAGAACCCAATTGTCATAAATCGACAGCGTTAAAGTTTCAGTTTATTAATGAACACAGTGAAACTTTGATCATCTGGAGAACATAAATGTGTTCTCAGGTGACAAGTCTAATACAAAGTTGATTAAATCTTTGACAAACGTTTAATGGAGACATTCTTTGTTTTAGTTAAATTCCTCCAAGATTTACAGTGAACTACTTTGTAGTCTGACCACAGTTGACATGATGAAGAGTTCAGTTTGGAAGAATTCTAGAATCAGTATGGATTAAGAGAATGAGCCAAATTACAGAATATATACACAATTCCAGGCAAGTGGAAGAAGAGAGCACTACACTGGGATGGTGAGGGGGGCAGTTTTCGAAAGGTTATTTGAAGTGAAAAAACAGCACAATGAATGTAACGCTATTTCTACTCTAAGAACCGTATAGGAGAGGGTTCTTCTCTACGTCCTTTGCCGTCTGAGTGTTCGTAGGCTTTTTATTGCTAGAGGGCTGTGGGTTATACCGTTGAAACTACAAAACCAGTCTCAAAGTGTTGGGTGTCGTCCCCCCGTCCCCCCCCCGAGATGGGCGACAATATGAGAGGAGGTCTGGTCGCTTTAGTGGAATCTAGATACTCGGACACGTCGGTTTAGAAGTGATCAAAGTTGGGCTTGAAAGGGGTCTGTTTGTGTCCGCTGCCGCAGAATGTGGGGTTCCATCCCTGCAGGTTCCTGCCAAGTCCCTGTAGTTGCGGCACATAGGCCTATTACTCCCCCAGGGACTGTGTTCTAGACCCCCACTATCCCAGCCCTGCTCCCCAACCCAGCCGCTACACCCCAGCCCTGACACCGGAGCTCACTAACCCTTGCTTTCATCTCCCAGACCTCTCCCAGACCACACCGGGGACACACACACACACACACACACACACACACACACACACAGAGAGAGAGGGGAAGGTCTGAGCTGGTCTGCATTTTTAACCACAGATCATTAACAGCAGTTTGGCAGGCAATGGTTAATTGAGAATTACTGATGTACAACAACAGGTGTGTGTCTCCATATAATGACCCCTGACAACAAGCTGTTATGTTGCATGTTAATTATTGGAAGTTGCACATAGGCCAAATAAAGACGGAGATATGGGAGGAAATACGGATAATTGTCTAGAAAGAAATTCTGCATGCAATAGCTGGGATTTGTCTTATAGATGCAGTCTTCTTTAGGGATAGGCTAAGGGACAGTGTTTGACAATAGTTAACTAAAGCAGTAATTACATTAAATGTTGTGTGTCTGGGTAGCATTTTTAGTTGTTAATAACTATGTTACCACTATGTAGTGGTAACATACATTTTTCTTTGGTAAATGGTTGATTGGTTAATTATATTTTTTGAAGTCACTTCCCCTAACACTGCTATTGGGACCATATAAGAACTAAAGTTTAAGGCATAAACTATTTTATAGAATGAAGATGCTGGAGGTTTGTGATTTTTAAAATATACATTACTGACTAGATACTGATTGTTAAAATAACGATAAAGGAGACAAAGTATCAGGTGGAATTGGTCGTTAGAACTAAACAGTAAAAAAAAGATCTAATGAGCAAAATAAACCAATATGTGTAATTCACGTGTGACAGAAATTTAATATACAGATTTTGTATGTATTTCGTTTTTTCATGTATTTTCATGCATTTCGTGCATTTAATATCCCATTGTGCTTATAACTGATAACCTAATAAAAAATTAAAAATATTTAACTTTTACATAATTAAAAAAATATATATCTAAACCATAGCCAATTAAAAATGACTAACTTCAAACTTTTGCAAACGCCTTTTCTCCAATTTAATGCACAGACCTACTTATAAAAACGAGCTTGTAGTATTTTAGCAAAGAAAGAAAACCAGGGATATGTTCAGTATTTTTCTGGGAATAAAAAGCTCAGGTCATTAGTCGTGACTGCTGGTGTCTTTGCCCGACGTATTTAACGTGATCTATCAATGCAGCGTTTCAAAACACCGGCTCCGCTCGCCTACCTGTCCTCTTTGGGAAGCGGTATCCCATTTCGCCAGCATTATACTGCTGCTTTTGCTGTGGGGAGAAAAGCAGAACAAGGAAAGGTTTGTTCGCAGCAGGTAATCAGCTCTTGTGTTGGTCGGGGAAAAGAACCACTGCGCAAAAAGACAAAGACCTTTTCCGTGACATCAACAGAATAAGATGAAAATGACTACTCAGGGACTAAAAGTCTGAGAATAAAGGCTGAATATTTTCGTTATATTTATCGTCTTACCATGTAGTTAAATTTTACTTCAAATTAAACGTATATTAAGATTAAAATGTATGTTACATTTAAGAATTAAGACATGTGTTTATTACTATTAATAATAATAACAATAATAATAGATCATAACTGAATGGTAAATTAATCATAAATCAATGAAACTCACTTATCAAAATCATTCCACTCTGTTATGTTCACTGCGTCTATGCACCACGAAATATGCGCTGAAATGAAAACAAATAATGAAAGTGATAAATGCAAGTTATATGCCGAATATAAATAAGGAGAATGGAAAAACGGAAATTAAAATCGGCAACATGAAATGAAAAACATTAGAAAAATCTCCAGGATCAATCAATAAGTTAATTTCTATGAACATAAGGTACGCACATAAAGCTCGTGACAGGTGTGCATCAACAGAAAGCGTTTGACAAATTACATTCTTGCGGAAAACATTACTATACCAGTTTGAAATACATATCTTCAAATATAAAAGCAAACACAAACATATTGTTTATCCAATTAGTAGGCTATGCAAATTAAATAATGAACACGGGACATACCATGATAAATTAGGATAAAATAGGATAAAAAATGCAAAAATCTTTTCCTGCTCAAAATTAAATTAGGATCCATTCGTGATTCATACGACCCACGGTCAGTGGAATCGCTTTCTCCCCTGCCAGGTAAAATGGAATTTAGCTGCACCATCGATACATTTTTTCTGATAACATGTGGATAATTTCCTACGCACAGAGTCTTTCTCCTTCCCTCTCTTTTTCCATTCGGTTTATTCCGAGCGAACATCCTCGGTCCTTGGAGTCACCGGCCGGACTTGCCAATTTGCATAATTGGCAGCCAGTAGGTAAGCTAGAGGCGCGAGAACAGAGATTGGCACGGATTCTTACGTGGTGTAATGTAGGCCAATATTTATACTTGGATTCAAATGTTTCGCAAACCACTTCAACGTGTTGAGTGAAAATATGATTAAACGTCTATTTTGTAACTTATAAATACCCTAGCTTTGTAATCTAGAAATTAAGTAGTCCTAATGTTGGTATGCAATAATATCTATCAAATGCAACTTGCATTATAAACCACCTAAACATGTCAAATGTGTTTCGAAATGTTATATTTAGGGCACGTGACGTTTTATTTCACACCTGATAGTGCTGTTGAATTTAAATGAGTCCACATCGACACCTACAAGAATTAACGCTGCCTCGACAGCGCCCTCATGTGTCCTTACTGTCATAGTACAGTCCGCACTAACGAGCATTCTGTCAGGCGCAAAATGCATTGAGAAACATATTCAGTTGTACAAGGCTAAAAACATTTCGATCAGACGGAAACATTTTGACTCAGTTGTTGCTTGACATGACTTCGGGCTCACGCAAGATGTCAGGACTGCTTTGGCAGGGCCTGCTAAAAGCCCTTTATCAGAACCCCATCCACCGCCCTCTGTTAAGTTATTATTGTCACTGCACTTCAAAAATGGCTTAACCTAACGCATAGTACCTAACCACCCTAAAACACCATTGGTAATCTATAAAAAGAAAACCTTGAGAAGAACCTGATGCGTCTGCATTTCTCTACAGATCCTAACCTTGATCCTAGCCTGTCTTGACTCGACCAACCCCAATTGCCATACTCAGCCAATGTCAGAAGAGACTAGTCCTGAACAAATACAGTAAATGTGATCCTTTACAAAATAAAGCCTAATCATTGTTTGAGAGTGATGAATGGGAAATTCCCAGAAAACCAAAACTAAGCTCTTGTAACGGAACCCTGTTCTCTTTAATTAATACTGATAAAGTTTTCAGAATTTAATAATGAATACAGTGAAACCTCGATCTTCCGGAGAAGATAGGCATGCTCAGATGACAGGTCTAATATGAAGTTGATTAAATGTTTGAAATCAAAACGTTGTATAGTACAATTATTTTAGTTTTGTGAACTACTTTGTTGCCAAATTACTGTTGGGAGGATACAAAGATAATGAATAATTCAAACTAGAAGAGTTCTAGAGTGAGTAAAAGGGGGTGAGAGAATGTTGGTACCAAATCAAAAATCAAGAATTATGTGATACTGTGTTATGTGTTATGTATTATGTGTTATTATACTATTATAAAGAGATACAAAATTCCAGGTAAGCAGAATTTTCATGACTAGGGCATGAGAGAAGAGAAATATCATTAATCCCCAATAACAACACACATGCCTAAAGAAGGCATCAATCCCCTTCCTTCTTCTTCTGGCTGGACCATCAGGTTCACAGGTAGCGAGATCACCAATCTTGGGAAGTTGTTCAAATTAATACTGATACCCAACAGGTTTTAAATGCTTTAACGTGAACGCCAAACATGGCCGAGCAGCCCTGATCTCAAGTGTAGCATTTGAATGTGAATGGGGATGCCGGGCCTAGACGGCTCCGGTTGCCCAGGGAGGAAGTGGGTCTATGTCGGACTGTCGTGGCCGGACTCACACAGAGAAGAGGACCATGACCAAATCCCCTCAGAGAGTTCCTGGGGTGCTCCCGTGTCCCACGGCCGCTTTGTGTCACTCTGCCATTGTGAGTCTGATTTCACCGGTTGTAATTGGACCTGAGGATGGGGGGTCGCGGTGGGAAGAAACTGTGGACAGAGAGGACCAAGGGGAGGGTGGCGTTGGGGGGGGGGGCTTTGTGAGGCTGGATCAGGAGACAACTACAATAGTGGAGATGAACACTGTGAAAAAACATGCAAAAAGGGCTTACGAAAAAAACTTGAAATGTGAAGAAAATTCTTGAATCAAGTAACGAAATGGGCTGATGGGGTGAGAAAATCATGCTTGCAATGAGACAGAACTTTCTGAAAATAAGCAATATACAGTGGTAAAATCCTTTATGTCACATTATATTCACTCCAACACTAGTGACAAATAAAAGCAACCTAATTTAACAAACAGAGAAAGAAGTTTTGCAATTAATTCTTAATCACAAATCTACAGAAATGCAATTTCAAAGTGCTGAAAAAGTAAGTACACCCCTAGCTTTAATGGCTGGTGTTTTCCTGTCAATCAGTCTCTTACATTGACTGGGAGGACGTTTTGTCTACCCTGCTTTACAGTACTGCCTCAACTGTCATGTTCGATGGCTTTCTAAACTGCATGGCCTTCTCAAGTCCCCCCACAGCATTTCAACAAATGTATTGGCTGAGATGAAAGTTGAATTCCTGTTGTTTAAAAAGCGTAATGGTTAAAGACAGTCTGCCATACAGGAAACCGCAGATCAAAACCAGCCAGGGACAACATCCAACCTTTCTAATCACAGGCCAGCTGAACTAGGCTTGCCTGGTTCCTTTTCTGGTTTATCAACGAAAGTGGTTGGAATTCCACTCAGATATCCTTGTCTCCAAACAAGTGACAACTTCCCAGGGTTGTGTTTACAGGCTACAGCCTTGTAAAAAAGTGTGTACAGCAGAAACAAAGAGAAGTGACATAAAGGATCATATACTTTAATTAAGAAACAATATTATATACATTCCAAAAGGTTGTAAGGGAAAATGTACCCTGCCAGTGTAATCATCACGTCTACGTTCAGGTACATAAAGGTCATCTGAGGAAACTATTAAAGTGACACTCATTTTTTATAGTCTTGTGTGAAATCACATCCATTGACGTTTCTAAAGATTTGTGTTTTAAACCAGTCATATCTACTGACTATTAAATCAACAAAATAATTTAAATATAAGTGGTATATGTAAATGTAAATGATGCCATCACTGATTTCTGAAGGGCATGTCTTCTCGTTGGGGGACAAATCCTAACTTGGCATTAACGTTAATAGGAGTTAACAGGTAAAGTAATTCACTTCACTGGAAATTAGGTTTAGCCAATTAAAAGATATCAGTACTTAGCAAAATAGCTCAGAACATGCCCTTGAGGTCACTGTGATGTTATAAAAAACATGTAGTGTCCTTAAAACAAGAATTAACAGCTTGAATCAGTAGGTAAAGCTCATCATTTATCATTATCCGACAAACTTTTTATAATTCAGGTCAAGGCCAAATATAGCATACTCGTCTAGACAATCAAATAAACAAAGACACTTGAAATATTTAATATGCCGCTTTCTTTCTTTGAGACATCAGAGGGGTTGTTTTTTGTGTTCAATTAATCAAACTATTTCAAATACTACGAGCAGGACCCACGTTCAAGTTGTTGATATGCACACATTTGTTTTCATTAGTTTTCATTAGGCCCTTCTAAACTGGACAATGAAACAGAGGCATTGACAGACCGCAAACGACACAGCGGGAGATTAAAATCAACCGTGACAAAACATACACACAAACATCTGAGGTACAATATATAGATTAAACACTAACAGGAGGAGGCATTTGCAACTGCAATACAGGGCTCATGTTCTCATAACGTCTCATAGGGTATTCACATGATAGGCCAGTGGTATTCAAATCCGTCCCTCAAAGCCAGTTCCATTGTTCCATTGCAACGCCCTAATCAGGGACTCATCCTTCTGTTCTACCGCCTCATTAATGGCACCCGCCTGGGGTCCCAGGTTTAAATAAGTCCCTAATTAGGGCTCCGAAAAAACTGAGTGGGACTGACGTCGAGGGGCAGATTTGAATACCACTGTGCTCTGTATGCCCTGTCCACTAACAGTAGTCAAGACAGAAGGAAAACCGTGTGGGTCTACTGACATTAGCGAGAAACCATACCAGCCCTATTCAATAACTAGCGTAGCTAGGTATCAATGAACAAAAAAGGATAGCTTGAAATGTGATCACTGCTATACATTTATTAGCTTGGCAGTCCCACCTGAGTGTCAATTCCCACACTGCAGGTACACCCTTTATTAAAAGTGACCCTGTGACCCCGGCAATCCCGTTCTTACGCTGTCAGTTATGTGAATGCCCCTTCAGAGCCAGAGTAGCCATCCCGATCTAGGATCAGTGTAACCTTTCAATAGACTATGAAGATGATATGGACAAGGTGAGGGGGTGTTGATCTAAGAGGAGCACTGCTTCTCCGAGTAACTTTATGAATACTGTCCCAGATCACAATAACGACCTAATCATTACCGGAAAAGGCACAGACCCAGAGCTTATAGGTCTGGTATCTTTATTGTTCACCCATTTCTACATATAGCCTGTCTTGAGGTGCTTGCAATTATTCCCCCAAAACATTTTTTTGTTGTTTGTTGTTTTGTTAAAAAGTTTTCACATGATGCTGACTCATCACTTACCATCGAATTTAACGTGATGAAAACATGTCTAACAATACTATAAAATGCCCTGAAACGCTGCAAACAAACTTTATAACAAAAAAGTTTTACTCTAGACATCTCCAAAATAATTATTTACATGATAAAATGGTCAACTGGTGCCATGAATTCATATTTATTTCTGATGATTTGGGGAAGCAGATAGGTTGGTGGTCAAGAGCATTGGAACAATGGCCAATTCTAGACTTTAAGCGACATTTAGCAGTCGGGGGCTCCAAATCAAATTTTGCATAGAGCCCCCGAAAGGCTGGAGTTGGCCCTGATTGGATCAGTAACTGAAAGGTTGGTGGGTGTGTCCCCGTGCCGACATGGTGCTAAAAAACTATGAACCATTCTTATAACAGACACAGATTAAGCCTAATCCTGGAAAAAATAAAAATCATGCTCAGTAAAAAAATCTCCACTGATTAAACCTTCACTCATTTTGTAGTCCAGGACCAGCCTTCATCTATGTCCGCAAAAAAAACAACCCTCAGAGGTTAAACGTTGATGTTCGTTATCATTCAAACATGAATTTATGGCATTGCCAAATACATTTTTTTTTTAATCGAGAATGTTCTGATTTAATATGCATTGATTTGGAGAATATTTTTTACAATGCATTACATTCAACAGTAAATTATGAGCGAAAAATCTCAACCAATATTGTCCATAAAGAAAGAAAAAAAAACTTGCTAGATCAACTGCAAACATACAGCCACACTAAAAAATGGGTAAACATCCCCTTTAAGGCCAAAGCCGAACAAAAAAATAAAATGAATTCTAACACAGGGATAGCCACAATTTGTCACTTCCCCTTTTATGGGCATAGAGTGTTATGACCAGTACCTTCCAAGGATGTAGCGGTGGGTAAATGCTGAATAATAGTCTAATTTGCAGCAAGTTATTTACAGCCAATGCCGTAAAAAATTTAAAAGGTGCTAAAAAGGTATTAACTTTCCAATATATCCCTACTTACAGCACCCAGCACCGCAGAAACAATGGTACAGAACAGAGAATAGGAAAGAAGTCAACTGACCCAGTGTGTACTCGTCTGTATGTGTATGTGTATGTGTGTGTGTGTATATGTATGTGTGTGTGCACAATCTTTGCATGGACTCCCCAGACAGTGTGTGCTGCGCCTCAAGCGTAGCCTTGTTTCGTTATCTGGGCCGGTGATGGGCAAGCAGGAAGTCCTTGTCTTTGCAGGTAAGACAGAATTTGAGGTTCCTGAGTGATCCCCCGGCGCAGACGAATGCCCAAAGACCCATGAGGAACATGATGATGTAGGTTGGTACTAGGCTGCCCACGTACTGAGGGTTCTGGAATGTCTGAGAGAGAAAAGACAAAGGATGGTGATAACAGAACTCGAGGGAGATTCCTACTGAGGGTTCTAGAATGTCAGAGAGAAAAGACAAAGGATGGTGATAACGGAACTCTAGGGGGATTCCTACTGAGGGTTCTAGAATGTCAGAGAGAAAAGACAAAGGCTGGTGATAACGTAACTCTAGGGGGATTCCTACTGAGTGTAATAGAATGTCTGAAGTTGAGTTGTGGATGTTTGGTGACATGCTTTTGATATATTATTAGTGAAAAAGGAGATTTAGACTTTGCATCTGAACTAAGCCTGTCTCCCAGTGTACCGGTCTGTCTGAAAAAAAATATATGTCCGTTTATCAGTCTGTCACTATCCGTCTGTAACTAAGAAACATCCACCAGTCTGGGTCCATTCATGTCTTACCAGACAGGAGACAAGGAGGTGGCTGCTAACGACCACAGCCAGGGACCACCAGAGCTGTTTCTCACAGGCATCAAAGAAGACCACGCCCCAGAACATGTGTAGCAGGATGATTGCCATGGTCATGAAAGCTACAGGAAAAAAGAAAAAGCAACAAGTTAGCTAGCATAACACCGTTAGTCTGTCTAGTCCCTGCTGCTAACATATCACCGTTAGCCTGTCTAGTCCCTGCTGCTAACATAACACCATTAGCCTGTCTAGTCTCTGCTGCTAACATAACACCGTTAGCCTGTCTAGTCCCTACTAACATAACACCGTTAGCCTGTCGAGTCCCTGCTGCTAACATAACACTGTTAGCCTGTCTAGTCCCTGCTAACATAACACCGTTAGCCTGTCTAGTCCCTACTAACATAACACCGTTAGCCTGTCTAGTCCCTACTAACATAACACCGTTAGCCTGTCTAGTCCCTGCTAACATAACACCGTTAGCCTGTCTAGTCCCTGCTGCTAACATAACACCGTTAGCCTGTCTAGGTCAGGATAACTTCACTACTCAAAAAAATAAACACTAAAATCACAGAGATCAAAATCTTTGCTGTACATTGTGCAATTCATTGAGAACAAAATGACGTAACAACGGTCAAGGGAAACCAAAATCACCAAAAGGGCTGGATTTAAACTCACACCAAAAATCAAAGTAAACAATTGAAATCACAGACTGTTCCAACTTGCGTGAATTTCATCACGGCAACGCATAATGTGACTCAGTAGTGTGTATGGCCCCCACGTGCCTGTATGCACTCCCGACAACATCAGGGCATGCTCCTGATGAAACGGTAGATAGTGTCCTGGGGGATCTCCTCCCAGACCTGGATCAGGGCGTCAGTGAGCTGTTGGACAGTCTGTGGCGCTACTTGGCGGCGTCTGATGCACCGATACATAACGTCCCAGTGGTTCTCAATTGAATTCAGGTCTGGGGAACATGAGGGCCAGTCAATGGCATCAAAGCCTTAGTCATCCAGGAACTGCCTACACACTCTGGTCACATGAGGCCGGGCATTGTCCTGCACCAGGAGGAACCCAGGGTGCACTACACCAGCACAAGGTCTGCCGATGATTCTGAGGATTTCATCTCGGTACCTAACAGCAGTCAGGGTACCATTGGCTAGCACATGGAGGTCTGTGCGACCCTCCAAGGATGTGCCTGCCCAGACCATCACTGACCCATCGCCAAACCGGTCATGCTGGACGAATTTGGAGGCAGCATAACGTTCACCACAGCGTCTCCAGACTCTTTCACATGTGCTCAGTGTGAACCAGCTCTCATCTGTGAAGAGAACGGGGCGCCAGTGGCGAACCTGCCAATTCTCTGGCGAATGCCAATCAAGCTACACGGTGCTGGGCTGTGAGCACAGGTCCCACTAGAGGACATCGGGCCCTCATGCCACCCTCATGGAGTCTGTTTCTGACAGTTTGGTCAGAAAAATGCACACCAGTAAGCCACTGAATGTCATTTTGTAGGGCATTGGCAGTGCTCCTCCTGTTCCTCCTCGCACAAAAGAGTAGATACTGGTTCTGCTACTGGGTTGATGCCCTTCTACAGCCCTGTCCAGTTCTCCCCGTGTAACGGCCAATCTCCGGGTATCTCCTCCATGGTCTTGAGACTGTACTGGGAGACACAGCAAACCTTCTTGCGACGGCACATATGGATGTGCCATCCTGGAGCAGCTGGACTACCTGTGCAACCTGAATGGGCTGCAGGTACCGCCTCATGCTACCAGAAGTGACAAGGACACTAGCAAAACACAAAACTAGTGAAGAATCAGTGAGGAAGGATAAGGAGAGAGCAACCTTCTGTTGCCACCACTTGCAAAACCATTGAATTTTTCGTGGTTGTCTTGTCTCTCCTGTGCACCTGTTGTTACTGTCATTTGCACCAAAACAGGTGACAATTGCTTATAATTCCTAACTGGACAGATTGATATCCCTCAAGTTTTACTGACATGGTGTTACAGAGTGATGATTATGTGTTCACTTTATTTTTTGAGCAGTGTATTTACAGAAAGGCCAGAGACAGGAAAATTAAATTTTAGTCTTTTAGGTAAGTGACCTTTCATTATTAATTACATACATTTAGTACCAATAGTACATTCAAATTATTGATGGTTTTTCAGCTGAAAGCTGACGATTAGGTGGCCATGATGATTTGAAGGACAGATTGGAAATGTAGCCAGGACATCAGGGTTAACTCTTACGATAAATCCAAAGATTTTTTTTTCTTTCCAATTTAGAGATGTCCAGATTGCAATTATGGCTTTGTCTCATCACAGGAATTCAACAGCAGGTCTGGAATAGTCAAAGATCATGTGTGTCCTTCAAAAGCATATCTCGCCAAACCATTTTGCCTTTTATCACACTGCTTTCTCATCCAGGACGTATTCTCTGGCACATACACGTTGGGAGGACAGTGCAATTACTCCACCAACAAACACAACTGAACTTGCAGCGTCCAACCGACAAATACGAGTCGCTAGAGTGCTACAAGACAAGGCAGCTGTGCCCGATATCCCACTCATCCCCTCCGGACAGCCCTTGACCGATATTTGCAGGACATAACAGAGCCCTAAATGACGGCGACCATGGTAAAAGCCAGGGGAAAACACAGCATAGCCACATCTAGTTTTATTCCCAGTCCCCATAACACTACACTATAAGACAACGAAACAAATTTTAAAACGTAACTTACCTGAGGACAGGAAGTAGTGTTGGGAGTCTCCATGGATACCGATTGTGCCCGGGCCAACAGAGTCAGCCAGGATGTTGACCACTGAGAATGCCCCGCTCATGAAGCCAAACCCAAGACCAGACACTGGTGAACCAGCAGAGAAAAAACACTGACAAGCTTTTCCAGACAAGGTGCAGAGCATGTAGTAACAAAGAATGACACAACAGAAAACCCTGCTCAAACCTAACAGCGATATCCAGTTCTGTTACGGTGCAACATCAACTATTACCACGGAAGAGTACAAAACCCTGAAACAATCTGCTTCTACCCCCTATTTATGATGGGTTTTTTTTGCGGAAAAACGTTTGCAGAAACACTTCATAAGTCTATGTAATAGCCTGTTTGGGCTATAATTCTACTCGTTATGCTATTAAAATCCCTGTAACATGTCACATGAATTTCAAGGCATAATTCATTGCAGTCATCCTTCACATACCATAGGCCAGTTGCTGTATAGAGATCGGCATGGTTTCCTCTGAACTTAACATGAGCAAGCCTTCATTTGCCTTCCTGAAATAACACAGACATAAAAAAATCAAGCCCTGTTATTACCAAATATCAGAGCGTTTAATCCAAACATTAATGATGGATGTCTGTGTTTTTACACATGAGAATTACGACATTTGCGATGTCAACATGTCTATTTCACACAAAGAAAGTTCCATGACAATGGGTAACATAGCAGCTTTAAAACAACAAAATATTGGTCTCTGTGGCCAAATAGCCTCTATACTTTAGGTCCCTTCTTTCACTTCCAGCATTTGTCTTGTCACTTATTAGATTTAAAACAATCACTTGCAGTCCTTTGGGAATCCCAGTACTACCAGAACAAAACGTCAATCATTACAATGTAGTTCTGCCCCCCGTCCAAAAACTACTCGGCGGCAGATACAAAGACGGAATTTAAAGAACCGCGGGTGGTAAGTCATGGGACTCGCCTACGGCTTACCAAACCTGGGTTCAAACACTATTTGAAAAGTAAACCAGCCTTAAAGAACCAGTTAACTAGCATCGAAACGGCCATTGCTGACTATCTACCACTAAGTGAATATGCAAAATATAAAGGATAAACTATTTGAATCCCGGTCTACAACTTACTTCAGCAGTTTGTAGTAGCCAAAGCGAAAGGTCTCCTGGAGCAACACAGAAAGCACTACACCGAAAATGAGAAGTCCTTTCTGCTGGGAAGAATTGTCTTTGTTGCTTATCTGAACTGTGATGAACCACACTAGTGAAGACAGCAGCAGAGAACATAACCAGAAGAAAGCCCTGAATGAGAGAAAACAGTTTATATATAAAAAAAAAAAGATTAATCATATACTAAAATTAGGTCCTTTTGGATTTGATGCTTAACTCTCCGTTGATGTCAGCATTAGCGTATTTGAATCAAGTGTTATAGTGCTGGGATGGAATAAAATCTTAACAGTACTGAACATCTGTGACCAATAAGAAACACAACTAGCTAACGAATGATACAGCTGTGTTTGTAAATTAGCATTAGTCCTGGGCTAGCTAGTTAGCGGTTAGCATTCTGCTAACTGCTGTTAATTTGTGTTACTACTCTATATAAAAATCGATCTCGCAACTACATTGCTTTAACCTACCCGGCGATGAGAAAGATCACTCGGAGTGGGTCTCTAGCAACAGTAAATAAAAATAGGGAAATGGCAGGTCCAAAAGCGATGAAGGTACACCCGAAGAACACAGATGCAGTCATTTTGGGGCTTGGTCCGTGTTCGATTCGGTTACCGCCTGCTAACAAAGCCTTCCACACTGGGTGTTATTTCCCTTCGACGGTCGGAAGAGCGTATTTTTGCCCCGAGAGATTGTATGGTTCTTCAACTGATCGGTCGTATCTTGTAGCTATTTTTTATAATCTCATACTTTTCTATTTTATTGCAGTTTTCGTCATGCTACATGTTGCTACTGCATTGCTTCCTGTTCTGTTCTGTTTGCATACACGTGACCGCAAGAGCAAATAATATTCATTGAAGTCAAGGTCCGGTAAGGTTCCTGTATGGACGATGGGTACTGGTGCCATAGATAATAGAACAGTAGATGGCTGTCATAGAGCCCCTAAATCATTATGGAGCGTTTTGACAGCCAGCCTGTTCTAAACAATCTACAATACAAACACATGGTAGAAGTGGCATTTCAGTTCTTCTAACAGTTACATTTCCTTAATAATGTATAAATAGCCACTGTCATGCATAGCATAATAAGTAAAACTACTGTACTTTTCAGAATATTAACAAACAAATCAATATGAAATAGTTTTCAATAATTTATTAATTTAAGAGTACAAAATTGCTATGGTCTAATGTAGGAAGATACAGGATAGCACTTTAAATACAGTGGAAATGTATATTTCTTTATTTCCAAAGAAAACAATTAACTGTGGTTTTAAATTATAATACATGTATGTATTGTATATACATATAAATATTATAATCTCATTTCACTGTAGAAATCACTTTTAGTAACAGTACGCTAAATTGAGCAAGCTAGCGCACTGAATTTGCTAACAGCAGCATTGTAATTGGAGCGCGGAAATAGGAGTAACAAGGCTACTTTTTTGTGGACAAAGTCTACCCAACATTGCCATCTGCTGATTATATACACAGTAATTACGTTTTTGATGAAAACGCGTTATTTCACATAACGGTGTGTGCAACATGCTGTAGCGGGCTAGGTTTGCTGTAGCAAGCTAGCCGAGACCGTTATAATAAAAAAAATATAATTCTGATACTGTAAAGTTACGTAGCTCAACAGCTAAGGTCAGGCTGGATTAGCTTTCTTGTTCATTGATTAAAAACATGGTATGTACAGTTAAGTGTTATCATACATTTCTACACTATTGCTGACGCGTGAACAATGTTTCCCACCTCCTTTGTATCGTTCATCCTTTTTCTGGACCAAATTACTGCTGCACAAAATACCACCATGACTAGTGTTAAGTGGCCTGACTTTTCCGAACTGGTCCCAGGTAAGATGGCGGAGCTATTGAGACGTCAGATAGAACTATATGTCCCATCTATTGGTTTATATCTATGACTGGTGCCATGGAATTAGTGATTCTTCTTCCTCCCTTTTTTAAATGGAATTCATGGATGACTAAAACCTAAACGGTGTATTGCCGCCCTCTTTTGGACGACGTTACAAATCTCCACAAAAATAATGATTATTCATTACGTGTCAAATAAAATTAATACCAAATCACTCCAAGTCCCGTAGCCTAATTATTAAACAAGAACTATACAGCCCTAAGATAATTCCAAACTTAAACTACCCTCAAGCTCTTGAGCGAGTCAGTACTCCACGGTGAAACAGCCTAATGTCTCTTCACTTCTGCACGTGAAGTGCCATCGTTATAAAAGGGCACAACTGTTTTTTCATCCCAATAAGCATTTCTGAATCCTCCATTTGAATTGCTGTGTTATGTTGCGGTGTAGTTCTACAGGACTTGCTACCATGTAACCCTTAGATAAGTATTTTGACTGCCACTGCGTAAGAGACTACTCTGATGTTGGCACATTTTTGTCGGACCGTGTAAGCGGAGCCGGGTAGGAAGAGCGAATGTCACTGACTGACTGAAATCCACCAGAAACAGTCGCAATATAAACAGTTTTCTTATAGGCTTACATAATGTAGCTATACTGAAGGTTGTAGCCATGCAGCGAAGTTTTTGTCTATCCTGACCCAAAAAGCATGCACGGATGCATACTTCGAAAAACCAGAAATTCACGCAATATAACCTTGAATAGTTTTATTTTAGGTTTACTATAACGCGGTTACTGAAGATTGTAGCCACTGAAGTTTTGTGCCACGAAATAGCTTTGGCTGTATTAAGTTAGCAATTGCTCAAATCTTATGAATATGCCAAGTAGTAAGTTGGATACTAGTCTATTAGTGGCTAATAACTTGTTAAAACGGCCAATGGCAAAAGCCATGCAGTTCATAGACGCTGTTTGTGGTGGAGGTAAACTTAATAAGACACGTTTCAAACGTAGCGTGATGTTAATGCCTGACAAAATGATGTAAGGTTGAGATGCTATACCGAGACTAGGCAGACGTGTAGAATCGTGGTGTAGTGATTAAAGACCGCCATTCACGTGGGAGACACGGCATCTAATTCAGTGAGGGCAATAACATTTATCGCTTTTAATTGCGGGCCGGCTGAACTAGGCTTGCCTAGTTTCTTTTCTGGTTAATCTTTCACCCCATGTTCTACATATTCAAATATTTGACACAGCTTACGCTGCGAAAACCTGACTATTAAAGCTCTTACAGGACAGTTCACATATCCCAGCTGCACCCAGAAGTATGGTGTTTAGTGCAGGAGAAAGCCATTTCACAACTATTTGCAAACGTTCCAGACTATTACTCTATGTTGAAGCTGGAAAGTAGTTTCAGGAGAGAACATAACATACTGATTTATTATGGTACATTTTTCTTTGTAATTTTCCGAATTGAATGCTATTTATCGATTATAAGTGTCAAGAGAACTGGATATTGAATTGGTTGAGGTGGTAAATGCAACCAATTATCGTTTTAAAATATTTGTGTTCGGGTTGGTTTCCTTTTTAACCGCTTTAATTCCAGCATGTCCAGATTTCTATAAATTGTTAGAAGTATAGTGATAACACATTAAGATTACTAATCAACTAATCTGACATCTTTCCAATGGAATTTGGATATAACCATAATGAAAAGCCATTAATAATTCAACAAACGTCTGTCTTTTTGGTGACAGACAAAAGGGTTTATATGTCAATTACAAGCGTCTCAACCTTACATCACCTACCAGCCGAAATGTGGTAGTGTGTGAAGTGGGAGGGCGCATCCCTTTAATTGAGTCTTTCTTCCGA
The DNA here is from genome assembly GCA_016801175.1 of Esox masquinongy. Classification (NCBI taxonomy): domain Eukaryota; kingdom Metazoa; phylum Chordata; class Actinopteri; order Esociformes; family Esocidae; genus Esox; species Esox masquinongy. The sequence goes on along the minus strand of JACXGI010012208.1, from coordinate 5,042 downwards.
GGCGGGCTTGCGACTGTGCTAAACCCAATGGCAAGGGGAGATACACTGCATTGCTCAGACATATCAGCATCCGAGCACGAATAAGGACCCTCATATGTTTCAGCAACCGGCCATGTGAGATCGGTGCAGTACGCGGATATGTTCAGAAACTTGCTCCGAACTCATCATGTAGCCTTTAGACTTTGGTGTTTAAATAGAAGAGTTGTTATCCTATCACAACGAGAATAACTGTACTGCTTATTTTCTATTGGTTAAAACGTCGCACAGGTAAGATATCCGTTCTTGCATTTTAGGTTATGGCTTCATTCTTTATTTCTGTTTAGAAAGTACACTAATCCATGCAATGTGCCATTGCATCTTCTAATTGCGCTTTGACCTCTAACGGCACCTACTGTAGTCACCGTTACTCTAGTTTCCTTCCGAAGCGTTTGGTTTTTTGCTGCGCGGGTCTTTTTAGTCATTGCGTGCCTTGATTTAGGCATGGCGTTAGGATCCTACACTTGCTTAAGGCATTTGACCTTATTCACTCTTAACGTCAGGCGCGGTGCTGTCTCTGTCAGCATCAGGGAGTGTTCAGGCACCGCGATGCTGTGGCGTAGTTTGAAACAAACTGCATGCGCTCTATGCTCTCCGATTCGTTTTTTCACTGAGTGTTGTTGTGTTAGTCTGATCACCTGTGTTCAAATTTCGAATTTAAAAATCGTTCTATTATTTGTAATAATGTGTGCGAGATGCTTTGAAACCATTTTGTAAATTGTTTGAATTATATAAAAAATGTAACCATCAATACTGATCTAATTTAATATTACAAAAGGTAAAACTACCTATAATGAACACAAAGGGTTTAAAACATGTATTAAACAAACCTTAGATATCCTAAGTGGATTGCAAAGTCAGAAATTGGCAGTTGAATTATTGATTTGCCTATTAATCAGTATTCACAATTGCATTGCTGCATTTTTGCTTAGGGGCAAGTTAATGTACTACTATAGGCTACATTTATGGGTACTGAGTGTACGACTGAATGTGCCGCTTTAACATTTACAACTGAACCAGATATTAAACCAGATAATAAACTGACACACGTTTTGCTTCACAGGAAGGGAAAATGTTTATTTTCTCTGTGTTCCTCCTCTCCTTATGGAGCGCTGGTGTAGGAGTGGGACATGGTTGCCCTGAACCATGTGACTGCTTTGACAAGTATGGACGCCACTTCGCTGAATGCTCCTACAAAGACCTGACTGACATCCCTGAAGGTCTGCCCTCCAACGTAACCACTCTGAGTCTCTCTGCCAATAAAATATTTTTGGTGCAGTCAGGCAGCTTTGACAATGTGACCCAGGTTACGTCCCTCTGGATGGCCAATAATGAGATAGTCACTATCGAGCCCGGAACTCTAGCTCCCCTTGTCCAACTGCGTAACTTAGACATCAGCTACAACAAGATGGTTGACTTCCCCTGGCAGGATCTCCAGAATCTCACAGCTCTGCAGCTGCTGAAGATGAATCACAACGAGATGGCCCATCTGCCCAGCGATGCCTTCTCTAACCTGAAAGACCTGAGGTCTCTTCGCCTCAACAACAACAGGTTCACCACTGTGGCGGAGGGGACATTTGATGGGCTGATCTTCCTGTCCCATCTACAGCTTTATAACAACCCATTCACATGCCACTGTAAGATAGACTGGCTGAGGGACTGGATTCTAAAGACCATGATAACGGTTCCGGAACAGAACGCGATCGTCTGTGACACTCCGGAGCAGATGAAAGGGGTTGTGATTGTGAAAATGCCAGAGTCAAAGTGCATGGCCCCAAATGTTAGTATTACGTCGGAGCCTAACATTGTCAATACAACGCTCTTTGAAGGCGCAGTGTTTATTCTTAACTGTGAAATCCGAGGTAATCCAAAGCCTGAAGTCATCTGGAAAGTAGATACAACAGGACATAACATAGTTTACCCTCTGTCAACCAAAGAGAATATATCCAATGAATCCAGTGAATCTAGTGAATCCAGTGAGGTTTCAAAAATGGCCGACAATCAAATACATTTTTTTCATAACGGCACTCTGGTCATACCACGCCTCAGTGAAAAGAACAATGGCAACTACAGCTGTCTTGCCACCAACGAGTTTGGTAAAGATCAGAATTCTCTATCAGTAGAAATTGTACCAAAACCACCCCCCCCTCCTCCACCTGTTAAAAAAGTTTTGGACACACAAGTTATTATTAATAGGGTAAAAATCCCATCAGTGCTTCAACCTGCGACCAAAACCTCTCTGAATAACCATGACGATCCATACAATATTCCCAGTTTTGAGAGAAAGTACAACAACCTCCCAAGCCGTTCTCCCTCCGCTAACCCTGAGCATACAGGAAAAGGGTCCAGATATCGATCCCGCGCGAGTGGCAAATGTTCCTTGACCAGTGAGACACAGTACATCTCCAACCAGGCCTTCAACAGAAGCCTGAACGTTGTCAGGCAGTACACGTTTGACTTCGGCGTCATAGCATTAGGACTGTCAGAGACAGATGCTAAAGTGACACTCAACCCTCTCCTCCTTTCCAAAGACAACACAGACCACCATCCCAGCACCTCCGAGGGGCTGCCTGCTATCAGCATAGAGCCTCAAAACCAATCTGAAGTGTCCAGGAGGACTCTGGTGGACTCTGGGCTGTATCTGTGTATAACCTCTGACCCCAGTCACTCAGCCGTCCAGTGGTCCAGGATTGAAGATGGCGTCAACACCTACCTGTTCCAGGACCTCCACCCCGGCACCAACTACTCGCTGTGTCTCTCCTTCAGAGAGGAAGACTGCGAGGTCCAGGTCCTCTTCACAACCAGGAGGCGAGTTCCCAACCTGCTGATTATCATCGTGGTCAGTGTCTGTCTGCTCACCGTCTCCACGGTCCCCCTGCTGGGGGCCACCTGCTTCCACTTGGTCTACAAATACCGGGGGAAGACCTACAAGTTGATCATGAAGGCCAAAGACCACCAGTACCACATGGAAAGGAACCTGGTGGTCAACTACCACCTGCGGAACTCCTACGCCGAGTCGCAGAGGCAGATCACTGCCAGTGAGGCAGGGGACAGGGAGGAGCGGGGATCGGAGAGTGAGTGTGGGGAGGGCAGGAAGGAGGGGGATGTGGAGGGGAGCATGGTGACCGAGTCGTTCACTCTGTCTCAGTACAAGGGGAACATGGAGGGCAGTGAGGTGGGGTCGGAGTACAGTGATAGGTTGCCTCTCGGGGCGGAGGCTGTTAACATTTCTGGTCACTGCAAAGAGGGGCGTCGTTGATCCCGTTCTGGTTGGTTGTCGTGGCGTCGATGTTTGACGGATAGTCTTGAGTAGACGGCTTCTGGTCATCTTCAGTCTTGGTTACCTGTGATGTCTTACAGTAACTGTCAGTGAGCGAAAAACCTATGTGAGCTTCTTGTATTTCAAAATGTCTGATTTCAAGTACTTGGATATAATCTGTAGACAAAATGAAACCCGCTTCTGCTTTGGAACAGGGAAGTAATGAAGATATGTTCTTACGTATGCTTTCTCTGTATATAACTTAATGTCTTGGTACAAAAATGTATGTTTAAGCTTAATTCCAATAGCTCCACTGTATTTGTTGTGCTCCAAACCTACACAAAAAGTATATACACCGTATATGTGTGAGAAATATCCAATACATGTGAAATGTAAAACAATAATATATTGTCAAAGAAATGCCTTTGTTCAAAATTCAATGTATTTCAGGCATTAAAATACATACAACCAAATGCATAAAAACATATTGTTAGACAACGTTTTATATTTCACATGAGTATAAATATATAGTTATTAAAATTAATGAACTTCCTGAAACCCATGACTGTTTGTAACTGATAGAGAAAGTTATTCTATAGCATCTACTTACTGTATGTCTCAGATGAGAGGGCGAAACATTTCAACCGTAAAATTTCTTCTATTATTTTATTTTTTTTAGTTTAACAGCAGCACTCATGAATGTGTACGTGAATCTACTGCAACAGTGCGATTTTTTCACATGCACAGAAATTCAGCTTTACAGTTGCCATAACAACCTTAATCTGCCTGTCTCAAAACATCGTTATGTATCACACTGAAGTAGCTAGTGTACCTGATATGTCAACAATATGCTATAGGACTCAATGTGTGGAACCTTACGTCTCTGTCACAGCTTTGCTGAAGCGCCACTGCTGCTCAAGACATTTTAATGGGGTAATATATGTTACATTTGGATAATGTAAGATAGCGTAGAGATGTGTAAATGCCTCACTGTTCATCCTCTGTATTGCCTGAAGTAATAAAGTACTGAGATTTAAAAATAAAAGTCTATATGAAAACAAGCGTCTGAACCACATACCTCCCACTTAGGGGAAAAACACTGTTTTGTGGATCGCATGGATAGTTACAGCAATTCTTTTTTTGTGCATGTGTTATCTCACAATGTATTTTTATTTTCTCTTCAATCCCTAATAATTTACAGAAACAACTGATAAAAGGCAAGACATCAAATAAGGGGTGGACAGTGGATACTAAATCCTCCTCACCGAACATGACATTGTGTGCCGGTACGACACCATGCATTTTACCAAAACAAAAGGACAGCAGATGTTAACATTTACATCACAGACACAACAGACTACACCACCGAAAGCAACACACACAAAGATCCACTTCATGTGGAGCCCAACAAACCGAGGCACCTGACAGCACCTGAACGCAGGCCACTGAACTCAACTTCTACCCCCAAAGGCTAAAGCACTTGGATCATGGAGTTGCACTTTAGCTGAACCATTGACGTACCCCTAAACCTACTGGGCCGGTACCCCTAAACCTACTGGGCCGGTACCCCTAAACCTACTGGGCCGGTACCCCTAAACCTACTGGGCCGGTACCCCTCTAGCATCAGGAAACTCATGAATAGTACGGCATCAGTGACGACCGCACACCAGCGTCTCAGTCGGCGGCAGTGGGCGTGGCGGCTGTGGGCGTGGCGGCAGCGGGCGTGGCGGTAGCGGGCGTGGCGGCA
>JACXGI010012207.1:11596-23267 GCA_016801175.1 Esox masquinongy | reverse complement strand
GAGCCACTCCTTAGTTGCCCTGGCTGTGTGTTTCGGGTCGTTGTCATGCTGGAAGACCCAGCCACGACCCATCTTCAATGCTCTTACTGAGGGAAGGAGGTTGTTGGCCAAGATCTCGCGATACATGGCCCCATCCATCCTCCCCTCAATACGGTGCAGTCGTCCTGTCCCCTTTGCAGAAAAGCATCCCCAAAGAATGTTTCCACCTCCATGCTTCACAGTTGGGATGGTGTTCTTGGGGTTGTACTCATCCTTCTTCTTCCTCCAAACACAGCGAGTGGAGTTTAGACCAAAAAGCCAGATGGTCATTGGCAAACTTCAGATGGGCCTGGACATGTGCTGGCTTGAGCAGGGGGACCTTGCGTTCACTGCAGGATTTTAATCCATGACGGCGTAGTGTGTTACTAATGGTTTTCTTTGAGACTGTGGTCCCAGCTCTCTTCAGGTCATTGACCAGGTCCTGCCGTGTAGTTCTGGGCTGATCCCTCACCTTCCTCATGATCATTGATGCCCCACAAGGTGAGATCTTGCATGGAGCCCCAGACCGAGGGAGATTGACCGTCATCTTGAACCTCTTCCATTTTCTAATAATTGCGCCAACAGTTGTTGCCTTCTCACCAAGCTGCTTGCCTATTATCCTGTAGCCCATCCCAGCCTTATGCAGGTCTACAATTTTATCCCTGATGTCCTTACACAGCTCTCTGGTCTTGGCCGTTGTGGATAGGTTGGAGTCTGTTTGATTGAGTGTGTGGACAGGTGTCTTTTATACAGGTAATGACTTCAAACAGGTGCAGTTAATACAGGTAATGAGTGGAGAACAGGAGGGCTTCTTAAAGAAAAACTAACATGTCTGTGAGAGCTGGAAATCTTACTGGTTGGTAGGTGATCAAATACTTGTGTCATGCAATAAAATGCAAATTAATTATTTAAAAATCATACAATGTGATTTTCTGGATTTTTGTTTTAGATTCCGTCTCTCACAGTTGAAGTGTACCTATGATAAAAATTACAGACCTCTACATGCTTTGTAAGTAGGAAAACCTGCAAAATCGGCAGTGTATCAAATACTTGTTCTCCCCACTGTACACGTTTATAAAGGTACCATTGAAAACAGTGTCCAGGTCAACAAACCCAAAGCATGCATTGCTGTCATCATACCATGTCTATAGACTGCCTTGCTTACAGAGTAAGGAAGTAATTATGTTATTTTCTAATTTGGAGCGAAAAATCCCTTTAAAGGGGCACATTGTAGGTTCCTGCCTCTAAACAATAACACTTGTCTCCTCCTCCTCCCTCACCGAACGAGACCAGTAAAGTATTAGCTAGTCCGGGGGGGGTTTAGGGTGGGAAGGATAGTACTGTGAGTGTTTAAAGTGAGTATAAGGAGATTACAGTTCAATGTACACTCATAGACAGACCAGTGAGAATGTTTAAACGAGGAGTATGTCAGTCAATCGGATTACTTCTGTAGAAGATTATTTGAAACATTAACTGAAAACATTAACTGCAGATGTCTGCTGGTTATTTTTGCTTGGTTTTTAGCATCACAGTAAAGATCCTATATATATTTTTACAACAAAAAAAGGTCAAATTTATGTAACAACGTGGATTATGAGATGAATAAAAGCAGGCACATCTGGGATGGCGAACAACAGTCCCTCTTAGTTCTGACCTAGCTCTCCTCTGGGAAGAGTGGAACATTTGGCGCTGCCTTCTTCAAACCACCTGTTTAAAGTTAAAAATCTACTGAAGGGCTTTAATAGATGACAGGCCTTGACCACATGGAGTGAGGGAGGGACATCATGGTTTGCAGGAGCCCGGTGGTGGACCGGCTGTTCCGGGCTTAGGCAAAGACCACGGTATTGATCCACGCGGCCGCTTTCTGAGACAAGGAGGAACGGGCAGCGCTTCAGCCCTTGGATTCTCAGATGCTGTGGACGCTTCTCATGCTGTGACGCTTTATCTGGTGTTTCCTATGGGCACTGGCAGTGAACTTGGGCAAACAGATGCTATTTGGAACTTAAAAATGGCCTTCGATTGAAACCTGTTGTGAGAGTTTACAACTTTCATTGAGCCATCTGTGTAATGTTGCTGCATTTATATACATACAGTATAATAGATATTACAATATACGGTATTGCAGTTTAAATGTAGGCTTTTATGTACATTGTCATGAGGATCCATGGTTTCATCTAGTACTGGCTTTCGCAATAGGGTTGTGTTGTCCATCCATTACGCAGCATGAAATATCTTCCGTTGTATTAGTTTTCAATTAGTGTTTTATACAAAGAACATATGGGAAGCATTTCTTTGTTGTTTTCTTTTAAGTCCCTTTGACTGTAGAAACTAAGTTTCTGAGATTACTTTTGTAAATGAATGGCAGGTCACGACCGTGCACCTGTGCCGTTGTTTAAAAACAGGACTTCTTTGTAGTTCAAACCAAGTAAGCACCAGATGACGATCTGAGCCCTAGAGGCTTGTAGGAGTAATGATCCAGGATTAATATGGCATTTTAGATTAACAGTACACGGCAAACCTGATCCTATATCAGTAGTCCTACTCTGATACAACTGGATTTGCATTTGTATGTCCCCTTCACTGTCTTATCTGAACGTCGAAACAGCGCTCCTACTGTGATAGGGTTTATAAATATGGCTCCTGGTGTTAGATCTGCATAACTAATTTGATTTAGGAATACGGCCACCGGTCTTAGATCATCAGCTGTTATGTCTCCTGCACAGGGAAAACATCCAACGAGACGTCTCTGTTCACCTACGACAGCAAGCATCTGTTGGACACGTACTACTATGTGAAACATGACCCAGCCTTCGTCCCGGCCTTCTCTGTGGTGGAAGACCCCAGTGATCCCTTGGTGCTGGATATGCTGAACATGTGCTTTGGTGAGGGAGCTCTTTCTTTTAATAGGTGTTTTTTATACCTTTCAAAAGTTTGGGGTCACTTAGAAATGTCCTTGTTTTTTAAAGAAAAGCAAATATGTTGTCCATTTAAATTGATCAAATTGATTAGAAATACAGTGTAGACATTGTTAATTTTGTAAATGATTATTGTAGCTGGAAATGATGGATTTTCAGTGGAATATCTACATAGGTGTTCAGAGGCCCGTTATCAACAACAATCAGTCCTGTGTTCCAATCATACTTTGTGTTTGCTAATCCAAGTTAATCATTTTAAAAGACTGATTGATCTTTAGAACACCCTTTTTTGATTATGTTAGCACCGCTGAAAACTGTTGTGTTGATTAAAGAAGCAATAAAACTAGCCTTCTTCAGACTTGTTCAGTATCTGGAGAATCAGCCTTTGTGGGCCAGAAACAGTGGCCAGAAACAAATAACTTTCTTCTGAAATTTGTCAGTCTATTCTTGTTCTGAGAAATGACCACTATTCCATGCGAGAAATTGCCAAGAAACTGAAGATCTTGTGCAACGCAACGATGTGTAGTACTCCCTTTATAGAACAGCGAAAACTGGCTCTAACCAGAATGGAAAGATCAGTGGGAGACCCTGGTGCACAACTGAGCAGGAGGACAAATACGTTAGAGTGTCAGACACCTCACAGGTCCTCAGCTTGCAGCTGCATTAAACAGTACCCGCCAAACACCAGTCTCAACGTCAACAGTGAAGAGGTGACTCTGGGATGTTGGCCTCCGGGATGCTGGCCTTCTTAGTGCTGGCATTAACAATGTCTACACTCTTTCTGATTATTTTACTGAACAAAAAATGTGCTTTTCTTTCAAAAACAAGGACATTTCTATGTGACCCTAAACTTTTGAACGGAAGTGTAAATACAACTGAAAATCATAAAAAGAGTCAAGTCAGAAAGCATTGGAACCAATGACAACTTGGGTGTACAAAACACTAACCTCTGATTGCTTTCCAAACTTAAAGGCTTTGGTAAAATCCAGGTATAATCAAGCAGCGCCCTATTCCCAGAGGAAACAGTGCTCTTTTGGAGCTAACCACTGTTTACATTTCATGACAGTCAACCACATTTAAACAAAAGTAGCATACGCTTTAAGCACATTTAAATTCATTTTTTCAATGCCCTATATTGACATTTCTTTTTGGCGACAGAGAGCCTAGCGGTTAGAGCATCTGACCATTGGCTGAAAGGTTGCTAAATCAAACCCTAGACCCGGCAATGTAAATACACTGCTCAAAAAAATGAAGGGACATGAGCTCACAGCCCAGTACCATGCAACTCGATTGGTATTCACCAGAGAACACCAGAATTGGCAGGTCTGCCATTGGTGCCCTGTTCTCTTCACAGATGAGAGCAGGTTCACACTGAGCACATGACAGACGTAAAAGAGTCTGGAGACGCCATGGTGAATGTTATGCTGCCTGCAACATCACCCAGCATGACCGGGTTTGCAGTGGAGGGTCGCACAGACCTCCACGTGCTAGCCAACAGTACCCTGACTGCTGTTAGGTACTGGGATGAAATCCTCAGACCCATCATCAGACCTTATGCTGGTGCAGTGGGCCCTGGGTTCCTCCTGGTGCAGGACAATGCCCAGCCTCATGTGGCCAGAGTGTGTAGACAGTTCCTGGATGACAATGGCATTGATGCCATTGACTGGCCCTCACGTTTCCCAGACCTGAATTCAATTGAGAACCTCTGGGACATTATGTATCGGTGCATCCAACGTCGCCAAGTAGCTCCACAGATTGTCCAGAAGCTCACTGATGCCCTGATCCAGGTCTGGGAGGAGATTCCCCAGGACACCATCTGCTGTCTCATCTGGAGGAAGCCCAGATATTGTCGGGAGTGCATACAGGCACATGGGGGCCATACAAACTACTGAGTCACATTATGAGTTGCCGTGATGAAATTCACTCATGTTGGAACAGCCTGTGATTTCAATTGTTTACTTTGATTTTCCGTGAGAGTTTGAATCCAGCCCTCAATCGGTTGGTGATTTTGGTTTCCACTGACCGTTGTTACGTCATTTTGTTCTCAAAAAATTAAAGATTTTGACCTTTAATATACTATTTCGTTCATCGAGACCCTATGTGTGATTTAAGTGTTCTCTTAATTTTTTGGACAGTGTATATAACTGTCCTTGAGCAAGACTGTTAACCCTGATCGCTCCCTGAGGGGAAGGGTTAATTTTCGGTCAGACCTTGTGTGCAGTAGACAAATAATATAATGCAACCTGCAAATTTATAGGTGAGGGGGCCCAGTTCTGCAAGTACGACACCTTGACCACCCGTAGTCTGGCTGTGGGCAACTCCACCTTGATGTCCTTCCGGAGTCACAAGGCCCTCCTGCATGACCTGCAGCCTGGTATGTCACTAACTACCATTAGACTGTGACATTAACATTTAAACTGTTTATTTGTCCACTCATTAACCCAACACCTCAATACAATGAGCACAATGTAGCCTTGTGGTCATATTTTTCACTTTATGCATTCACTGGTGCAGGGACACATTTTTCTCTGTAGCATGAAGTGTTCAGTAACTAGCCGTGACTTGTACAGATTGTATTTATGTATGTTAATGAAGGTACTTCGCAACAGTCGGTAGTTTTGTTCTTTGCTGGGCTTATGTTCTAAATGAAGACTACTTGAATTATAAGAATGGTGCATTGACACCTACAACCAATAGATTTCTGGAGCAAAGTCATGAATATATTGATGTATTTATTAGTAAATAACATCATTTTGTCTTTTAGTGGTGTCCTGTGATTGTCTGGCCACTCCAAGGAACGGTGAAAAGGAAGGCACGCGATACCTAGAGGGGGCGATAGTGAGTTTTACCTGTAAGAGTGGCTATGGTCTCTTTGGTTCTACAGAACGAACCTGCCTGCCCAGTGGAGAGTGGAGCGGAGATGAAACCTACTGCCTATCTGGTAAATCCCTTCCTATTGTCCTGTAGAAACATATCTGTTTTTTAGCACATAAAAAAGTGCGTGTATGTATGCTTTTTTTATGAATAAAAACAGACAATAAGACCGACATAGAAGTTCTTCAAAAACCGACATCCCAAAAATCTTTAGAAATGTGTGTCTTTTATGTAGAAGACTGAGGATTTAAGTCACTAAGCATTCAGTCTTACACAAGACATCTTAAAGGAGTGCACAGTTTTATCCTGGTCCCCTGTGGGAATTGAACCCACAACACTGTCATAGCAAGTACCATGCTTTACTAACTAAGCCACACTGGTAGTCCATTTTCACACTATCTCTGTATGTCAAAGGTTAAAGTTTCTGTTTATCTATGCTAGTGTACTGTATACAGGACCGACGTTCAACGCTTCTTCAGCAGTAACACACCAGTGTGGTGAATTATCTATATAACACAGCGAAAGGCTGCTCTTAAGCATGAAACAACGCAGAACCCTTCACCACGGTATATTGGCCATTCATCTCTCATGGACCAACTACGTAAACATAAACAATACCAAAGTTTTCTTTTAAAATAACAGTGTGTGTGTGAGATTACGAGGAGCGTCACTTCTGGTGCCTTGGACAAATCCCAAATTCGCAGGTGTTAGCATCTTTTGAATCTAAGAAGAGGAGGGGAGATTTGTCCCATTAAGTTGCTGAGAATTTTCTAAAAGTGAGGGTGGAGCTTTTCATTCTGATTCCAATATACCGTAATCTCTTAACACGTGTTATTATCTCATTAACATGAGACCAATTACAGAAGACTTTAGTTCTAGTTTAACCAATATTAATTGGCCACATACTACAAACCCCCAAGGTTCCTTATTACTGTTAAGAACTGGTTTACAATATGATTATTTTGATATAGCAATTGGGCTGAATCACTTTGTGTATAACAAGCTTTCGACACATGCGTTGTAACCGCCTAACCTTTCCTTTGTAACCGCCAAGCCTTTCCTTCAATACTTATCTTAAACCCTTGCCCTAACGTAACTAATTGCCATAACCATATTTTACATCCACCATTGCCCATGCTAGTAAAGCCTACTTGGTACCATGTGCTCCGTGTTTCTTAGGGTGTGGTTCAGATAACATGCTTCTGTAAATATAAAAAGCCATTTGCAGTGACTGTCCTGAATAAGAACCTGTGACAGAGGGAATTTGAAAAGCCCATTACCCTGACTTAAAACTCACAGTTCCAGTAACTGTGGTTTGTGTTCTCAGCTAGAGGCCTTACCATTATCCCATTACTCCATTAGAACCAAGGTTTGGCTTTGGCCCTGGTCTCTCTCACTTTCTCTCTCTTTCTCTCTCCCTGTCACCTCTTTCTTTATATTTCTCTCTCTCCTCTCTATCTCTTTATCTCTCTGTCTCTCTGCTCTTGAATGAGAACCACCTGTGTTTCCACATTGGGTTTTAATAGCTAACAGGGGTACGGTAGCCTTTGCCAGGCATTTTCCCTTGTCTGTTGTAGTGTTCAGTTGTCACCAACAGATGTCAGTGTTTTCCTGGATAATTTCCAGTGGAGAAGCCAACCACATGCACTTGTTTCCTTCCCTCATCTCTCAAAACTCAGATGGAGGTATCCGTCTTCTATCTCATTATTCCCTTCTCTATTTACCTCCATCCTCTTTTCATTAACAGAGACTTTCTTTTGATAGCTATCTGATCTTTCTCTGGCCAAAAGGACATACATACTGGATCACAGCTGGACAGAATAGAGCCTAAACAGATTTGTTCCTATTAGAACGATAATGTAATTCAGGCATCGTTTTTTCATTTATTCTTGAATTAACTCGTCCGGACATTACTGAAAGTAATAAAATCACTGATGTTAGGTTTTAAAATGTATTTCTAACCAGACCAGCACTCCAGATTTATTCGTCCTATAATTACAATTCTCTGTGTTCACCCTGGCGTGCTGTTTACTTGAGGCCAGGCCGTCTTGTTTTCATTAATGAATCAAGTGTACAATAGACATGGGGGGGACATTATAACCAGTTTTTTGGGGTCATGGAACGACACCTGGCCCTCATTAGGTGTTCTGCACGACAGTCAAGATGGTCCACGATCCAGTCTAGCAGCACATGAGAATTGAGAGTGTCGTTCGTTGTCATTGTAGAGTTGGCTCCATGAAACACTGTTTTAAGGTTCGTTTCCCAACACGCTGCCTGGTGGTAAGCAACCGGACCATTCGGACGTCACATAGTGTTTTTTCAAACAATGCATTTACCCACACACCCGCGACTTTAAGAGCATGGTCCCAACACGCATGCCAACCGCACACGCTCACAGAGAGAGAGAGAGAGAGACGTGCTCCCTATGGGCCCTGGTCAAAAGCTGTGCACTTTAAAGGGAAATGGGCGTGGTTTGGGATGTGTCCATGAACACGTATCATTATTTGTTCCGATGTGACTGCTAGCTGTACCGTAAACACTGGACAAGTTCTGAAGATCAAAAAGGGGCGTTCAGCCTGGGAAAGCTGCGCCTGTGTGTACTCCTGCTCACCCCGTGTGAGTCACGGCAGCGCTTAAAGAAGAGGGTAAACATTCAACCGACACTCAACAGTAGCAGTAATTAGGTAATGGTGGTGTACTACTGAGACGAAGACCTGGGCTCAAGCACTATTCAGTATCACGTGGAATAGTCTTGGCTGTATTTTATTGAAGCAAATTATGTGAATATTTGACATGTTTGGAAGATTTAAAATACTCTTTGGAGCCCGGCTCCTACAGTGACAATTGTGACTTGAGAGGCGGCACCCAGGTTTCCTCTGTCAAAGCAGATTATATACTGTAGCTGGATGTTCCTTCTCACCAGCACTGAAACATTGCCAGTCCCTAATTATAATTTAATATCATTCACCGACAATTTGCCTCACCATGTGCTTTTAGCTGTCCGTTTAAGTTACTTTGTTAGGTTTTATGAGGGCGTAATGGATGGTGAATTCCGAATGGTCCTTAACAGCGCCATGTTCCCTAGGAAGTGCACCAGGCCAGTTGGGCTCTGATTAATAGTAGTGCACTAAGTAGCGTATACAGAGCCATTTGGGCCAAGTCTGATGATCAATTTTAATGTTATCTGGTGGGAGAAGATAGTCATGGCAGGGGAGGTTTTCTTAAAGACAAAAAGTCACTGGAATGTTTTTGATCTTCATAACTTAAGAAAGAGCCTGGGAGAAATAATGAAGTTCAAGCTCTATAACTGGCTGTTGGGGCTGGGCTGAGTCATTCTTGGGCCCTCAGGCAAAACAATGCCATTGCAGATGGAGGAATAGATGCATACAAATAAAATCCTTTTACATTTTGCGGACGCTCTTATCCAGAGCGACGTCATGCTTGGGCGACTGCATGGATTTTATATAGTACTTTACATTTTTTCAAATGTTTCATGTGAAACGAATTATGGCCAACAGGATGTTGATTAGGTGGCCAGTCACCAACGACACTGAGTTTAACACCCATACTCCAACCGTAATTGTCAATGGATCAGTCAGGTGCTTGCTGCTACGCGGCTGGTGTCTGGGATAATGGCGGGGTTTGACATTAAGAGTTCACAGAGAGGAGGAAGAGAGGAAAGGATGACCAAAGGAGAGGTGACAGCAACAAAGAAAGAAGAGAGAGAGAGGTAGAGTGACGCTGACTGAAATAGGCAGTGGAGTTAAAACAATGAATTAAGGTCCCCCTTGTTTTTATTTCCAGAGTCCTTGTGGGAACAGGGGACAGTGCAGAAAGTGCGAGAGAGAAAGAAAGAGCAAAAGAGAGGGAGAGAGAGAGGCAGAGGGAGAGAGAGGTAGAGGGAGAGAGAGGGAGAGCTGTTGAAAGACCACCGTAGTCAGAGACATTTAAACCAGTGCCTGTTCCCCACTGTTTTTCAATGAAGATGCTCGTGAATAAACCAGATACCTATCCTGGTACTTCAGAGTTAACAGGCTTTTGTGATTAAAAAGAGCCTTCAATATTCCTTGCCTCTTTTCTGATTCCTTTATCTTGTCTCCCGTTGCTTTTATTTCATATTCTTTTGCGACTATTTCTCGGTCTCGCTGTCACAAAGACTTGGGGGAGCTTGTGTGCTGGATCGGAGCCAAGCTGAGAAAAGTGTGTATGTGCGTTTGTGCGGAGGAGGTATTATTTATGCTTTATATTATTAATATCTTTCCCCAAAATGTGTATCCAGTATTTCTCCAAAGATTTTGACAGTTAAGACCTCCTCCCAAATCTAAAGTACTCTGAACTTAAAATTGACCCACAATGGCGGAAGGTCCTAGAAGCTTTCAGATGCTGTGTAGAAATTGTCCCGGTATACAGTACAACCCATCATTTCCATATTGTGGATTTCACCTCACATATTTGGCAGGCAAATGTTAGCTCAAAGACTGTCACACTAAGCTAGCATGGTATTTTATCATCCTATAGCCACCTGCAGGCTCTGACTGTGGTCAAACTATGAATGAGAGAACATCCATTCAACTTTCTCAGTGTACAGAACAACATTACGAGGTCTTGGGTTGTCCTGACCCTCTTACCTGCCATGTCTCTGGAAAGAGTATCTTTTGTTTCTCTGGAAAGATTTCTCTCTGTCTGTTTTTTTGTCTGTCTGTCTCTCTGGAAGGAGCTTTCTCTGGAAAGAGACCAGTTGGGAGGAGCTGGATGTTGACAACATTGCTTATCTCCTCAGAGATAGAGATAGAGAGTGAGAGAGAGAAAGAAAGAGAGAGAAGTGAGGGAGGCAAGAGGAAAAGGGGGAGACAAAGAAAACGAGGCAAAAGGGAGCATGCTAATATGGAGAGGAGAATCAAGGAAGGGTGGAGTGAGGGAGACAGATAGAGATAAAGGAGAACGAGAGATTGAGGACACCGAAGAAGAAAGATGATACTGGTGTCGAAAGAGAGTGAGTGCTCAGGCGGGGGGCGATGAAGAGGGGCACCATTTATTTCACCCCCCCAGCCTCCACGTTAAAGGTGTTTTCCTTTCTCCTTATCGACACCTACTGTCTGGGAACAGGACGCTTAGAGATACACTTGAAGGTCATTCTCCTTGACTTTAAGGCAACGTAATGGAAAGGGAAAGAATTCCTGTGGTTGGAGTCACAAATGGCCCTTGTGCTGCTGTTGACCAGGGCCCGGAGGGAATAGGGTACAATTTGGGACGCAACCCTTTGACACCACTCATGTTCCTTTGATCTGGGTTCCACTGATCCAGTCCAGTGTGATGTAATGTGCTCTTCAGCCCACAGCCTCTCAGGCTTTTCGGCTTTTATCAGCCTGCCACTGGTCCTTCTAAGAGCCCCCATAGATGCTAGCTGTAAACAACGCCTTATTAGCACTATTGCTTTCAGAATGTGTGTGCGTGTGTGTGTGGGGGGAGAGTAGTGTGTGTTTATACCTGCATCCCAAATGCACTCCTGTGTTGGTTGGTGGGCGAGTGAGAAAGAGAGAGAGGCACTGAGTGCCAGGAAGCGAAGGCACCGTTGGGGGGGAGAATGGTGCGGAAAAAGTTTTTCCTTTATTCTCTCCAAATTGATTTTGGGGTTTGTGTGACGTGACGTCCACAGATTGGATATTATTCCTGTCACTAATTCTGATGAGAGGCAAAAAGTTACATTTGATGAAAAGCGGAGCAGAGCATTACTTAGATGATATCATCTCTGCCAAAAAACTCATCTAAGGCTCAAAGAAATGTCAGCAACCCTGATACCAGTTAAGCTTTAGGGATTTGTGTGTGTGTGTGTGTGTGTGTGTGTGTGTGTGTGTGTGTGTGTG
>JACXGI010012207.1:0-11496 GCA_016801175.1 Esox masquinongy | reverse complement strand
CTTTGAGATTCGAAGTTCAAGTGAAACCTTATGTGATGACATCACAAAGTTACTTTTCTTCAATGAAAGGCTTCTTTCGATATGCGTCTTGGGAGATGAATAAGAAAATCCAATTGGTTATGTGTGTTTTGTAACTTTGTTTAACCAATCACAGTAATCGTATTAAGGTTTAATATGTCTAATAATATGGTAACCAACAACTACAACCATAAATAAGTCTAAAGGTGAGAAGCCAAATGATGTCTTGTAAACTCAACGTTATCCTGTAGGGACTGTAGGTCTGTTGTGATGCGCAGTTTGCAAACGATTCCTTCTTTCTGATTTAGAGGACTGGTTCACTTTTCTTAAAGATTTGTACAAGTGAATTAGGCTGCTGGTTATGTCAGAAGCTAAAATCATTTCTCACAGCTTCTTAATAGTCAGATGTCAAGATTCTCTAAATAATTATAATGAAAAAAGTAATTGTGAACATTGCTTTTTAGTTATATAATTATTTTGTTAATTATATTGAGATTCCGAAGGTCTACTTGTTAATATATCTATTTTATTGTTGTTCTGTGTTGAAACACCAAACCAAGTGCTTTAAATAAACTGAAGTGTATCAAATAAAACTGAACTGTATGACTGGGAATCCCCACTGGTTGTGTAGCAAACGTGTCCCACTCTGGGGTAATCTGATGGTCCAGTCGGATCACTAATGTGTTGTTCCCTTGCGCCGTGCGATGAGATCAAGAGGGAGGTTTGGAGGAGCAATGATCTGCCTGAGGGAGTGAATCAGGATCAGAGGAATGTTAGACATGACTGACCACCAGTCCCCATGGGCCCCTAGCCTCCAGTCCCACAGGCTGGCCTCTTATCTGGGCTGACTGTTTACCCGTGCCCCAGGCTTTGGGACTGCTGGTAGCAGCACTGTCTACCCCCTGATATAGAGAGATTCATTGGAAAACTTCTGGGGGGACACTATGCTGTGTGTGTGTTTGTGTGTCTGTGTATACAGCAAAACCAGCATGTGTGTGAGCTTCTGGTACAACACCAGCATGTGTTCACTCCCTGTATCTTATTTCGTTGTTCACTTGTCCCCTTCTGCCTTCCTTATACCAATGATAATGCTTGGGTAAGCCTGTATATGTACACAGGGAGATCTGTGTGACTAGCTGTTGAATATTTCAGTTACATATCTTTGTGTTTGAGAGACGCACTACAATTGCGTTATGTAGTCTAAATAAGCAAAAATGCATAAGGGGGTGTTTTTAGGATACAGCGCTTAGCTTTGCTGTATTGACCGAACGGCACAAACCCCGGACTGCTATTCTGAACTGGTCACCAACACAATATAACCGTTGCCATACCCGTGGCATACGGTCTCCTATATCAGCCATCAGGGTTTGAACAACCCTCGCTTTAAGGGGAGTGTTAAACACTAACCGTTTGTGTGTCTTTGACAGAAGACGTCCTCGGACTAGTGTTGGGTACCGTGTTCTCCATTGCTACCCTGATCACCATGTGGGTGATGATCAGCCTACACTACAGGAAACAGAACAGGTTGGTACACTCTCTCTGTCACATACACACATCATGTCCACGCTACCAAAAACACTGGTGATCTACGGTGGCTATTGTACATGTGTATTTATACTAGCATATTATTTAACAGATTGGGTATCAAACTTGTGGCTGTCTGTGCCTCTCAAGATCATAGTATTCCACTGAAATAAAGCCTTTTGGCTTATGTTTTGGCTGTAAACACCAATACACCACTGTATGGTTACAGATGTCGGCTCTTCAGTTAATCGCCCCGCAGGAAATGCACAACTTGCAGTGCATTTGAGGTTTAAAGTGCTTCAAAAGTGTAATTTCCACATGATTCAATTTTCAGATATGATTTTCCCTTAAGAAAAACGTATCAACTTCTACAAAAATGTATTATTATTAGAATAAGGTTACTTAATCAGATAGGCCTAGTTTGTCAACCTCCATTTATTGTCTTCTGTATCCGTAGATTGCATGAAAAATTTTATCAGTGACACGATGAGATAAATAAATAAATATGTAATGCAACTAGATGAAAATAGATGTGATACCATGCCGTGATACCTTGTCGGTGAGTTTCCCCATTTAAATGTCTTGATCCTATCAAGTTATAGGATCTTTATAGGATCTTTACGGTCTTCATTCCAACCCTGAAGAGTATTATATATAGAATTTGACACAGATGTTATAGACAGACATAAGAGATGAAATAGATAAGGTAGGTCGTTAATAATGGCCTTTGGATGTCTTCATTTAATCCGAACGAACAAAGAAAACGATGATTCATGATTACCACTGATCTCACCTGCATGGTTTATGTCTGCCTCTGAGCCCCCCGCTCATAAAACACACACAAAACCCCTCTGATCTGATGAAATTATACATTATCTTCTCAGATGAGGACAGACCAAGGAAGCCTCCTCAAATTCACCTTATCCCTTATGTAGTGCACTGCTTATGACCAGGAATGCACAAGGAGTAGGTTGCCTTCGGGACTCCAACACCCTGTGGGTAAACCCGTCCTTTAGAACGCTCTGAGAAGAGAAGCCAGCAGCAGCTCCCCGACCCACTAGCTAACCAAATTACAGGCCTGTTTTTTTATTTTATTTTACGTCCTCACTTCAAGAGGGCTTCCCCCACAATTGCTCGCCTGTGGAAGTGAGCAGCATGCGTGTCACGCTGCCAGGTGCACTCTGGGGGCCGTTCAGCCTCAGTTCCCTGGGTAGAGAAATGACTATTGTTTCAACCTGTTATGGCAAAAACCTGGGTGTTGACGATCACCTAGTCTGAGGAGGAAGGGAATGTAATTGGAGAATATGTCAAAGCTGTGCACCTGTGTGGCTGGGAGGTGTTGTACCAGAAGCTGATCTCACATACCCACACGCATGCACGCACACACACACATGGATGCACTCACACACACACACACACACACACACACACACCGCGCGCGTGTGTGGTTATGGCGATACACACGTGCTAACATGAGCAGGATACACAAACGCATGTGTAAGTGTGCCCTTGCTAAACCTAACAAAATTGGTAGGGACGTACTTCTGTACATTTTAGTAATTTAGTGGATGCTCTCATCCAGAGCAATTTACTGGAGCAGATGGGGTTAAAAGCCTTGCTCAAGGGCACAGCGACAACTTTGTTTTTTCACCTCATCGATTCTGGGATTTAAACCAGCGACCTGTCGGGTACAGGCCCAGCCTTCTAACCACAGGACTGTCTTCATACAATTCATGTTGTTGCTTGCTGTGGTATAACAACGCATGGGAAAGTACCCCAAATAAATTCCTATAGGCTCAGCATTCAGCACACCATCACACCTCCCTCGCTTCTACACACATTTTGGGAGCTCGGGACTAGAAGGTTCTTTTGACAAAATTGAGCTATTTCCTTCTGATGCTGTGTTGAGACTGTATGGGTCTTAGCGGCTCCGGACATCCCCGACTCCCCACCTCCCCTGAACCTTAGCCTCAACCCTAACCCTGTGCTCCAGACACCGGGGTACTTTCCAGCTAAGATCTAGGGTTACCCAGCAGGCCTCAACAGGTCCTCCTCCTACCACTGCATGACACATGAAAGAATGAGACTGGATCTCCCTATAGTCTTTCATATGTACGTGTACTGTATATACTTTTACAATGGATATCAAATGTCTACACACTTTGTTTCATCATGACAAATCATGCCAGAACTTTTTTTTTATACCTTTAATAAGATCTTGCAACAAAATCTTTAAGTTATGAAAAATAATTGATTATTTGTTGGAAAAATACAAAATAAACGACAAGAATTCAAAGCCTTAGTTGCATAAGTGTGCACACCCTTTTAATGGGAGTTTTGTTCATATTTAACCAATCATATTCCAAATCCGATTTGCCGTAAGTAAAATCAGCTGTTCCTGTAGGATTTCCGTGAAGGTCTCTTGGTAGCATACTGCATAGATTGTCATAGTACACAAGTAGCTAACAAAAGATCTGCGGGATGTTATTATTGAAAGGTACAGATCAGGAGAGGTACTGCATATAAAATAATTTTGAAATGCTGTACATGTATCATGGAAAACTGTGAAGACTATTATTAAGCAGTGGGGGAAGGACAATGTCCACAAGGACATTGCCAAGACCATGACGTCCCTCTAAAATTGATGCCATAGTAAGCTGAAAGCTTATCGGGAAGGCTACCAGGAGGCCAACTACAACAACCTTAAAGGGATAGTTCGACCTAAAACCTTATTTGGGCGTCTGAAGGCCCATGTTGTCATACTTCACAATAAGCCATTCTTTCCCTCGCCCAGCCTGGGGTTAGCCTGATTAACCTCACCCAAATTAATGAATTGATACCGCCAATCCCGGTTAGCAAAAGCTGCAATGCACCTGGAAGCCTACTCTCAAGCACTTTTAATACTGGTGGTATTATTTACCTCTAAGAACCTGTCAATGTTGTAATTTTTACTGTACTTTTACAATACTCTTCTTATTTTCTACTGCCCTGATACTTCCTATGTTAACCTGTCAGTTTTATTTCTCAAATAGTAGTAATATGCTTCTCTAATTAGTTCTCTAATTTGTTATCTAATAAGGCAAAATAACTCTGCAGTTCCAACAAAACACTATTTGCAGTTTGCTAGCTAGCTAGTTAACTAGTTTTCAGTCCAATATATGAGCAAATATCCTGCCCCAAAAGGAATGCAGGACGATAGAAATTGTCTTTTTCAGGTTGATGAAGTTTCCATGGTTAAACTCCAATACCTGTTAGTGCAGGTGAGGTAGAGAAATCAATGGTTGTAGTAAAATACATTTCCAGCTGCAAAGCATTGGATTAGTGACAGGAACATATATTTTTGGTTAACTCCTGAATATGCATCTGTTTTATACCAGCTCAACATAGCGTGAAATACACATAGCTACCAACAGTAGACTAAATGTAGGCTTGGGGCAATGAGGAGATTCATGATCTTTACCCTAAGTCATATTTCCCCCATACATTTCTATATGTTTGTATCTTTACCGCATCTCCACAATTCTAAACTCTGCAGAATAAAATCGCCTATTAATAATGGTATCTGGCTCCCATGTAGTTATTTTTCTTTTTTTCTGATGACATCATCACTGAGCAACAGATGCTGTGGTCAGGGAAAATTCCAGCAGCTACTTTGGCAGTATGCAATCAAAAAAGCTGCTGCTATCGTGACAGACAAGTTAATTTAGAAAGGTTTTCAAGTTAGTTTCCGCATGCAATCCAATGCAGCTTTCGCTAATCGGGTGTGACAGTTTCATTTTTTGAATTTGGATGAAGCTACTGATGCTAGACTGGGCGAAAAGTAACGAATGGCTTATCATGAAATATACTTTCCCTTCAGGAGCTGCAGAATTTTCTGTCAGGAACTGGGCGCACATCCTGCATAGCATGGTTCTTATAATGTGCACTGGGATAGGGTAGCAAGACCAAAGCCATTTTTCACAAAAAAACAACAACATACAAGCCTATTTTCCAAAACCAAGTGGGAACATGTTATGATAATAATTATTTGGTCTTAATTCCTAAATATATATTGGGCGCAACGCTAACATGGCTCATCACCCAAATTTCACCGTACCTACTGTCAAGCATGTTGGTGGCAGCATCAGGCCATGGGGCTGCTTCTCTTCAGTAGGATAGTGGCTCTGGTCAGAATAAAGGGGACGATTTAATATCTCCTAACATCAACATTTTGGAGAAAACCCTGGTGCCCTCTGCTAGAAAGCTGACGATAAACAAGCATTTAACCTTTCAACACAATAATGATCCCAAACTGTGCCAAATCAACGTAGGAATGGCTTGCAAAATTGAAAATCATTGTCCTGGAATGGCCCCTGTCTGAGCCTGGAACTCAGTCCTATAGGTCATCTCTATACTGACCTAAAGAGGGCAGTGAACAGGAGATACCCTAACAATTTGATTGAGCTTGAACTGACAAATGACAAATTCCCGGTGTGTTAGATTGATGGAGACCTTTCCAAACTGACTTCTGTAATCCAAGCAAAAGATGCTTCCACTAAGTATTAGTTGGGGGTGTGCACACATGCAACCAAGGCATTGACAGTGTTTTAATTATCATTATTATATGTTGTATTTTACTTAAATGTTGTTTTTAAGCGTCTGAAAGTAGGACTACAAAATCAAGACATGATTTGTCTTGATTTCAGCCTTTACATGAACAAAAGCTGCATTTACAATTAATTAGATGTTTTTTATCCATTGCATGTTAACCCATTTTGTTCTCTATTCTTTACTTCAGAACAAGACAGAACAGAATGGAAGCAAAGGTGATTTTTGAACAAAGTTGATGTCCCTCTACTGTCTATCTCTGGACCTGATGAATTTTGAATGAACCCACCACTAATTCATCCTCAGGCAGACATCAATGTGTGCCGATGCACGTTTAATGAAATGTTGAAATTTTTGTTTTTAAACATTGGAATAAGGATGATTAATTGTTTTAACTGATACATGTGTTCATTTGACTTTATTTTGTTGAAATAACGGTCTGTAAATGAAAGCTTCATTGGCAGACCTGCACGATTTCTTCACTCCTTCTGGAGTTTGGACTAAGTGATGTTCATTTTGCTGGAAGTGATATGTAAATACTTTATGATAGCATCTATGTACGACTCCCTTTACCAAATCACACTACCTTGGTTCCATTTCTATCAATATTTTCATATGGAGTGTGGAGTTTTATGGTTGAACGGCTTTGGCCAGTTCTGTAGCTCACGAGTTGGCTTTGTTTCTTTGTTAATTAAATTCATTGGTTTGACAAAAAGCATTCAAAAGAACATTTCATCAATGGTTTTGCCAATTGCACTAATGCAGCACTCATGCTTTTTCCATCTTTAATGAAGGAAATATATATACAATTGTGAAAGTATGCTGTGATTTAGAGAATGTTGCAAATTGTCTCAGTGCCTCCCAGATTACATGGGATATTGGACAGGGCTGCCTTGTCCCATTGCACTCAAGTGACTCCTTGTGATTGGCTGGCCTCCTGCAAGCTCAATTGTGGTTGTTGGACTACATCTACCTCTCAGTGTGTGTGTGCAAGAAATGACCTCATGCTTGTGTATCCAGTGTGAATAAGTAGAATGGCCTGTGAGATGTGTGTTGCATGACTTGTTTTGGTCTTCAATCCACCCAAACCTGCTGAGTTACTGTGTTGAGGCAAGGCCATGATTCTAAAACATGAAGTTAGGGAAAAATGGCCTACGAAATGTGCTGTATGTGGGTGTGTGTGTTTACACCGATCAGTCATAACATTATGACCACTTACAGTTGAAGTGAATAACACTGATAATCTCGTTAACATGGCACCTGTCAGTGGGTGGGATATATTTGGCAGCAAGTGAACTTTCTGTGTGTTAGAAGCAGGCAAAAAGGGTAAGCGTAAGGATCTGAGCAACTGACAAGGGCCAAATTGTGATGGCCAGACAGCTGGGTCAGAGCATCTCCAAAACTGCAGCCCTTGTGAGGTGTTCCCAGTCTGCAGTGGTCAGTACCTATCAAAAGTGGTCCAAGGAAGGAAAAGCGGTGAACCGGCGACAGTGTCATGGACGGCCAAGGCTCACTGATTCATGTGGGGAGCATGCTGGAGAGTGCTGCCTAGAACGCTTCAATGCATCTTGACATAGATTCCATGAGCATCTGGATCTCTACTGGAGGGATGGAACATAGTTCTTCCAAAGAATATTTGGTGTTTTGATGATGGTGCTGGAGAGCCCTGTCTAACATCGTCGGTCCAAAATCTCCCATAGGTGTTCAGCTGGGTTCAGAGCAGGTGACTGTGAAGGTTTTAGGATATCTCATACTCATCAAACCATTTAGTGATCCCTCATGCCCTGTCGAGGGGGGCATCATCATCTTGGAAGAGATCAAATAAAAGTGGAAAGTCACTTAAATCCTTAAGGAAAAGGAAAGTCACTTAAATCCTTTCCTTTTGCCATCCTGATCCAAAATCGAGGTGAACGGGGCCTGCTCAGCATTTTTATTCATGCCACGGAGCACGATATGTTGTTAATTGCTTAATTGTATCATGCAGTAAACCAGTGTGGAAGCATCTCGATTCATTATTTCCCTCCACTCATTCATTCAGGTTTTTCCTTTAATTTGTCACCTGTCTGTATATTTAAAACCTTACAAAGAAAATATTGCTGTCTTCAGCTCACTCTCCCGCAGGTCAGTGTTTCTCTGAGACCCAGTGGACACTTAGCGCCCCCGGTCGAATGACCGCTTGTCTCACAGTACCCCTGGTTACCCCCGGTCAGATGACCGCTTGTCTCACATTACCCCTGGTTACCCCGGTCAGATGACCGCTTGTCTCACATTACCCCTGGTTACCACCGGTCAGATGACCGCTTGTCTCACAGTACCCCTGGTTACCCCCGGTCAGATGACCGCTTGTCTCACGTTACCCCTGGTTACCACCGGTCAGATGACCGCTTGTCTCACATACCCCTGGTTACCCCCGGTCAGATGACCGCTTGTCTCACATTACCCCTGGTTACCACCGGTCAGATGACCGCTTGTCTCACAGTACCCCTGGTTACCCCCGGTCAGATGACCGCTTGTCTCACATTACCCCTGGTTACCCCCGGTCAGATGACTGCTTGTCTCACATTACCCCTGGTTACCCCCGGTTAGATGACTGCTTGTCTCACATTACCCCTGGTTACTCCCAGTCTTCTTTAACAATTTAAACTTTGGTAACTTTCCCTTCTTCAAAGCAAACCCCAGGTGAAGGAGCAGAAGCAGAAGTACAAGGTCCCCCAGCACTGATCTCTCACTAAGATAGGAAGATACTGTTCGGGGGGGGGCATCTGTGTTTGTGTATGTGTTTTTTTTGGAGGGGGGCTAAAGGAAATAACCTGTCCCCAGTTAATGTTGACTCTTTCATATTGTGTGATGGCTGGTGAAGAGAGCTGTGGTCCATAGCTACCAGATGTGCAATGCTGCTTCTATTACGGGAACCAGAGGAACTGAAGAGTACTGGAGAGAGGCCGTACTGGAAGGCCGCTGTTGGGGAATGGATACAGACAGTCTGACTGTCATCAGGCCTGAAACTTAAACCTGAACCCAGATACTGAGCTGTAGACGAACCAAGGCAGCTCCTCTCTTCACACCAACAATCAATAGAGAATACATGCACATACATTATAAACACACACACACAACACTTGATATTCTCAAGAATTCAAAAGACACAACTTATCTCAGTACATTTCAACTAAACTTGACAGGTTTCCTATATTGGAGGTCTCTATATCACTCAGACTGACTGACTTTGTAATCTCCTAACTGTGAATGTTGCTGCTTTCATGTGTCAGTTGCTGCTTACAAGAAAGGCAATGGAGCACACTGCTACGGCCTGCACTGTTCAGAGACTCAAATTGATTAATTGTGTGTGTGTGTGTGTTTGTTTCATCTCAGCGGGGGCCTGTTCTTTTCCGAAGCGAAGTGTTTACGCATGTCTTAACTCCCACTCCTCATAATTAGCCGAATCAAATTCAAACGCAAATAAATGCTCGCTGCTCTGCTCTGTCCAAGCCTGTTTCTCTTACTGGGAGTTTTCCCCTGCTTCAAAACTCCTGTTTTATCCTCCTTTAAACCAGCAGATTAGGCAAAAGGCCCTATGTTGTGGTTTTGGCCAAAGCTTCTGTTTTTAGTGAGTTTTTTTGTGTTGTTTCAAGTCTGGTGGTGCAGCTTTGCAGGTGCACATTGTTCCTGGTTCTCTTGATGGTTTTACTCACCCAAACATTAGGCTACACTAGGCTACTGTGGGCTTGCAATATAAGCCCAGAGTAGATTGCTTCAATCAAAGTGTTCTAATTTAACCCTGCTATAACCCCGCTACTCCAGTCTGATCCAAAATGTTTTTAGCGCTGACTCTCTTACAGTTATTGCCATAACTTAGACAGGAGCTCATTTGAGCCGGGGACCGGCCCCTTAGATGTTCTGCTGCTTGAGCTTCTGTTCCTCTTGTCTGTATTGGAGGTGCTCCTGTGCCTGAGTGAGAAACATCCACATCATAGTTATTGATGACAGAGCGACAGTGTGGCTGCGGCGCAGTGTACTGACACGTGGCACACTCAGCTTGAAGAGGCTCACATTTGTCTGAGTTAAGAATACAGCCCTTATGTTAACTCTAACTATGTTTGGCATTCGCAACTCGGTATGACTTTCTAGTCCAACTTCATACGCCGAACCCTACCCACCACCAGCCGTCAACCTGCCCTAATCCACACACCAGTGGCAAAGTTTATGGCCGGCTCTCATTTTTAATTTGAGTCAGTTCTTTTTATAATGAAGCACGTCATCTGCCCAGGCCACAGAAAAGGCAGATACCTCTCTTTAACTGCACCGCAGATGAGGCTAACAGAAAGCGAGAGGGAGAGCAGGACCCTGCTTGTGTGCCCGCCCACCCGCCTTTATACGCCCTTATTTATGTTACTCCGATTCAGTGCACTACTTCTGCACTAAAAAAGAAGGGCCTATTGGGCTCTGGTCAAAAGTAGTGCACTATAAAATAAATAGGGTGCCATTTGTGATGTGGAAAGCAGAGGAAGCCATTAAAGACTGAACCAATCAGTTGGAGCTATGGAAACAGGGCACTAACTTCCGCTGGAAAGCCTGCGGAAGGGCATGGAGCCAGGGCTGTGAGACGTTCGCCTGCTTGACTTACCCAAATATAAATTCACTGCAGGCTACTTGGAGACTTCATGTTTTCATAAACACAAGAAGAGAAACTGGGTGGAGGGAATTGATTTCAAATTATTTAAATGCAAAACAGGGTGAGCAGAGAAAGGGAGAAACGAGAGAATGAAAAGGATAGCAGACACGGAAAATAATGGAGGATTTACAGTTGTGCTCAAAAGTTTGTATACCCTTGGAGAATTGGTAATATATGTACCCTTTGTAAAGAAAACTTGAGTGAGCATGTAAAACACGTCTTTTATTTCTTATGGGATTCACATTCAACTGTAGGTCATAACGCAATCAGCAGATGGTATAGCTGCCCATTCGTCTTGGCAAAATGCCACCAGGTCATGCAACGTCTTTGGTCGTCTTGCATGAACCGCAAGTTTGAGATCTCCCCAGAGTGGTTCGATGATATTAAGGTCAGGAGACTGTGATGGCCACTCCAGAACCTACACCTTTTTCTACTATAACCACTGGAGAGTGAACTTGGCCTTGTGCTTATGGTCATTGTCGTGCTGGAAAGTCCAAGAGCGTCCCATGCGCAGCTTTCGTGCAGAAGAATGCAAATTGTCTGCCAGTATTTTCTGATAACATGCTGCATTCATCTTGCCATCAATTTTCACCAGATTCCCCGTGCCTTTAGAGCTCACACACCCCCAAAACATCAGTGAGCCACCACCATGCTTCACAGTGGGGATGGTATTCTGTTCACTATAGGCCTTGTTG
>JACXGI010012205.1:0-23264 GCA_016801175.1 Esox masquinongy | reverse complement strand
AATGCAAACATTCTAAAAAAAAAAACATACGGGTAAATGAACAACCATTAACAAATGCAGAATTTACCTTGAACGAATGATGAACAAAGACATGAACAAACGTTTAATAATGATAACCCTTACTTTATTAATGGTTTACACATGCATTAACTCACAGAGTGCAGTGTCATTTTTTCATGTTGACACAGGACATAAACTCATTTTTGTTCTTGCATAGTTCAGTTCTATAATTTGTTAAGGTTGATATAGGACATCCATTCATGTACAGTACCTAGTTGTTTGCATGAACAATAGCCTAAGTAATATAAACTTTTCATAATATAATCACATTGAAAACATTTATAAAGTAGGCTAGATAGTGATTGTTTAATTAATTACTTTCATGTTAACACAAATAGAACATGGCTGAGCAAGCTAGCATACAGCTAACTGGAGCCAGCTAATAACCAACCGAAGCCAGCTAACAAGGAACTAGCTAATCGCTAACCCTTCCAGTGCAACAATTGCAAAGTTCCTAAACAATTCACCTTTACAAAATTCAATTATATTAATCCTAGGGATATTGTCAGGAGTGTTGTTTTCGAAAAAACAATTCAGTACAGTACAGTCACAAATTCGTGTTTTTCAAAGGAATGCACCACCGTCATGGCATTTTACATGCACTATGGGTTTTCTGTCTATGTCATAGTTATAAAATTACTATGCTTTTCCTACCCACTACATACACTTTAACAGGCAAGTTATCAAACTTTATTGAAATGTCCAGTGTACTTTTGTACTTTACCGACATAGAAAACAGGATAAATGATGAGAAAGACATGGCTTTTCCTTGAAGAGTTACGAGAACGTGCAGGTGTTTGTATCGTTAACAGTCCCAACGTGACCAAATCAAAATGCCCCCTATAGGCCAACTGTAATAAAGTGTCCTTCAATATAAAAGTATCCTTCAAAATTCAATATCACCTCCAAATGCAACCATACATTGGCTATCATGGTGTGTTTGGATAGTGAATTGTTCCCTATTATTGGTGGAATTGGTTCCTGTCAAAGGTAGAAGTTTTCCCCATTTTAAAGGTAGAATCTTTCACAGGTACAACAGGATATGCACACGTTTTTTGTATGATATTGTCGCATGGATCATGATACGGACAAGGGGGGTTTTGATTGGATTTGGAGTCAATGGACTTTGGGGGAAATGTTTTAATCATGATGTCATGTTGAGTCTGATTTTCTGCTGAACACCGTTAATACTGATAGTAACCTGTTGATGTCAAAATGTTTCTCGACCCTTCTGAGGTGGGGGAGGGATTGATGACTGTCATACATTGAGTTATGTGTCGGAGTGTGGTGGGTCAATTGTTTTGTTTACATTCATTTCCATTTGAGGAACAATAAGACCTCATTGGTCAGATACTCCTTTTTGTTGTTTTGTCTTAGTCATTTGTAACATAAGTGTATGGGCCTTTTCTTTTCATTAGGAACTGAAATGTACTTGTAATGTTTTATCAAACATGTAATGTTTTTCTTTAAATGTTTGATGGGGGGAGTGTCGGAGTGTATGCTTGTTATGTTTAGATAGCAAAAGACCATCTGTTGATCTGTACACAGGAAGTCACGTTCATTCAAAGCGCAACAGTAAATAGCCAATGGGCTAATGTGTATTCAGTATGTGATGTCTATAAAGGTCAGGACACCCGGAAGTTTCTTTGAGATTGAGTGAGATGAGATTGAGGTTGTGTAAGGAAGACTGGCTCCGTAACCTCATGAACAAGACTATCTAATGCTGCAATAAATAATTGAATTACTCTCTCCCTTGACAACTGGGTATGTGATTCATTATTTCAAACACTATATGAAACGGCTGATTTCTGACAATTGATTAGCACTCGCAAATCAACCCTTTTTCACCAAAAAAATTTGTTTACACTCCATGCAATTACTGACACCTTTTAGCAAACTATTATTTATTTCCACAATTACAATTCCAGCATAAAATGACGTGTTGATGTTAAAACTATCACAATCGACTGGATGATAGCCTACGTAAAACTCATATTACGTTCTAGTTTTCCACTTTTTAATACAATTGAAAGTAATGAGACAGAAAGACAGTACAGTGTTCGACATTGATTGTACCTACCAACAGCAGTTGACCAACGGGTGCGGTACGGCAACAGCACTTGGACAAACCACATGCAGAACTGCAGTAAACCGTAAAACTAGAACCGGTAGTAATAATAACGGCAATTAGTTAAGTTGAGTTATGATTATGTTTACATTTGCTAATGATTATTTTGGACGGCGGTGCATGGTTGCCTGTCATAACATAGTGCATTTTTATTTTATTTGTAATTTATATATCAATATATTGGGGGGACATTTTGAGCATATTTGAATATTGGGGATGCCCCCCCCCCAATATACAGTATCTCACATTTTTGTAAATATTTGATTATATATTTTCATGTGACAACACTGAAGAAATGACACTTTGTTACAATGTAAAGTAGTGAGTGTACAGCTTGTATAACGGTGTAAATTTGCTGTCCCCTCAAAATAACACAACTCACAGCCATTAATGTCTAAACCGCTGGCAACAAAAGTGAGTACCCCCCTAAGTGAAAATGTCCAAATTGGGCCCAAAGTGTCAATATTTTGTGTGGCCGCCATTATTTTCCAGCACTGCCTTAACCCTCTTGGGCATGGAGTTCACCAGAGCTTCACAGGTTGCCACTGGAGTCCTCTTCCACTCCTCCATGACGACATCACGGAGCTGGTGGATGTTAGAGACATTGTGCTCCTCCACCTTCCGTTTGAGGATGCCCCACAGATGCTCAATAGGGTTTAGGTCTGGAGACATGCTTGGCCAGTCCATCACCTTTACCCTCAGCTTCTTTAGCAAGGCAGTGGTTGTCTTGGAGGTGTGTTTGGGGTCGTTATCATGTTGGAATACTGCCCTGCAGCCCAGTCTCCGAAGGGAGGGGATCATGCTCTGCTTCAGCATGTCACAGTACATGTTGGCATTCATGGTTCCATCAATGAACTGTAGCTCCCCAGTGCCGGCAGCACTCATGAAGCCATGACATGAAGACCATGACACTCCCACGACCATGCTTGACTGTAGGCAAGACATACTTGTCCTTGTACTCCTCACCTGGTTGCCACCACACACGCTTGACACCATCTGAACCAAATAAGTTTCTTGGTCTCATCAGACCACAGGTTCCATTGATCCATGTCCTTGGTCTGCTTGTCTTCAGCAAACTGTTTGCGGGCTCTTGTGCATCATCTTTAGAAGGGGTTTCCTTCTGGGACGACAGCCATGCAGACCAATTTGATGCAGTGTGCGGCGTATGGTCTGAGCACTGACAGGCTGACCCCCAACCCCTTCAACCTCTGCAGCAATGCTGGCAGCACTCATACGTCTATTTCCCAAAGACAACCTCTGGATATGACGCTGAGCATGTGCACTCAACTTCTTTGGTCGACCATGGCGAGGCCTGTTCTGAGCGGTTAAACCGCTGTATGGTCTTGGCCGCCGTGCTGCAGCTCAGTTTCGGGTTCTTGGCAATCTTCTTATAGCCTAGGCCATCTTTATGTAGAGCAACAATTATTTTTTTCAGATCCTCAGAGAGTTCTTTGACATGAGGTGCCATGTTGAACTTCCAGTGACCAGTATGAGGGAGTTTGAGAGCGATAACACCAAATTTAACACACCTGCTCCCCATTCACACCTGAGACCTTGTAACACTAACGAGTCACATGACACCGGGGAGGGAAAATGGCTAATTGGGCAGATTAACAAATGGTCAGAGGACCCAATGGTCTAATGATAACCTGCAAGAATGTGTGCCACAACAATTGGACAAAGACCAGATATTCTCTCTCCCACATTTAGAACACTGTCAACACCTCTGGCATTCTCCTTCTTGTCTAAACCCGAAAACGGTACTAATCCATGAACCAAATACTTATCTAGAAATATACAATGTACAATCCATTAATACATCAGTTCAACAAATTTCTATAACAGTCTCTTTAATGATGACAAACTGAAATAACTTTTTGGATATATGGCTATTAATCCTAAAATCAGACATCTCTAAAACATTCCCCCAAATAATAATTTGCATTACTTTAACATTCCCCCAAATAATAATTTGCATTACTTTAACACAAAGGACAGGAACCAATGCAAAATAACAGAATACTTTGCTGCCAGTTATCCAAACACTACAGATACAGTTAAGCCAAAAAGTATTCATATCCATGCCAAATTTTAAACTATAATGATTTTTTATTTGACCAATTTGACCAGGTTTCTTCTGGCTGGAAATGACATGAACAAGTGACAAAACACGGTAAGACATTGTGCTGGAGATACAAATGAATAACGTAACTATTATACCCTGAAACAAAATATCAGACATTCTTTACCGTTCGCCAACTACCAATTCAACAAAGGTATTACACATTACTGTTAATCTTAGGATGTGTATTCGATTTTGTTTCTCTTTCTCTCTATCATCTCTTTGAATTTTGTCTGCTTATTTTACTGAAGATTAAGATTCTACAAATGTAATACGTTAAATAATTATTCACGAAACGAAATACCAACAATCACCAATTATCAATTCAGCAAACATACATCCTATGATTTCTCTTTGAATTTTCCCTGCTTATTTTACTGAAGATTAAGATTCTATAAATGTATTACGCTAAATAATTTTCGCAAAACTAAATACAAACAATCACAAATGATCAATTGAGCAAATGTATTACACGTTACTGTTTTTCATCAATACAATCGACAAATGACTTCTATATTTTAATGTAGGGTACTGTAAATCATTCTTTGAAATTGTGTACGTTGTTTGCATTCTTTTTCAATTGTTAAATGTACATGTCTACCTCGGGAACCTCACTGCTGCTATCCCTGCATTTCAGTTACACATGCCACATTGCCCCTTCAATTTGCACATTTATACATCCCACTTATGCATTGTTCTTAATTGTTTCACTTGTAAATTTTTTTGCACTCTTCTATTTGCACTTCTGGTTAGATGCTAGCTGCATTTTGTTATACTGTACTTGTTCAATGACAAAGTTGAATTTAATCTAATGAATAGCAATGAAATAGCAATGACATCAATGGAAGAATGGGCGATAACCCCGTGATCAACCCAGACATACCTATGCATGTGACTGAAGAGTAATGATCATAAATAATGATGAGGGTAGAAATTGTATATAATCTGAACTTGGTGAGCAAGTCAGACACAACTCAGACACAATTTACAGCGTTTAGTTCGGCAAACAGAACCCGACAATTCGATGCCCTGACAGCATTGCAGATGCTCCAAAATTTAGGTGAGATGGAGTCAGATAGAAATAGATCCCGAAATCGATGTCTCGGATGTCAGGTCTTCATCTAATTCTGATAATGAGCCGTCACCTCCAATGCCTGTGCCTCCTTGAAAAAAAAAAGAAACGAACCAACAGCGACCGCAAATGCCACTGCAAGACACTATTGAAAGATATCCTTTGATCATGCTTTTACTCTGCTAATTGAATTTGCATTTTTTAATTTCGTTATTCATGTATGTCACGGTGGGGTAAGCATGGAGCCCAGGCGCAGGATGAATGGTGCAACAAGGGTTCACTAAGCTGAAAAGCATAGTGTGTAATACAGTGAAGGCCGAAATGACTAGACCTGATACTAAGGAACAAGTGCACTAGGCGAGAAAAACAGCAAACACACATGGACAACTAGCAGACAATACTCCACAGACTCCGACAAACACAAGGGCAGTTATAGACTGTAGTAGTGAGGATCCAGTGTGCGTAATGATGGGAAGTCTGGGGTGATATGATGAGGAACAGCTGTGCATAATAGTGGAGAGTCCAGGGTGTTCCGTGAATGTGGTGCTACTATATCAACCGGAAGAATGGACGGTGGTGGCTAATAAGACCAGCGACAGGGAACAATGTAGTCGAACTTCCCGGGTGGGAGGCGATCACGGGAGGCACCATAACAGTGTAGGCTACTGTACATTATCCTTTGATCGTCCTTTTACTCTGCTAATCAAATTTACAAATAAAATTCATTGAATAATACACTGCAATATTTTTACTTGAAGAGAGGCTACTATATCCTTGGATCTATCAATTTTATTTCTACGAATAGGCTGTAGCCTATGTGTTATTCATTATTTGAAATGTATCGTGTTTATCAAGCAACCCTGCTTTAGGCCTATGTACAGCTATTCCTGCTTATATCCTTTGATTGTCATAAACTGGTCGATAATCTCTAATTTTACCATCAATCAAAATGAAAACTAAATTCTGATGGATTCATCTTTGTATAATTTAAGTGTTGTGTAATTTTCATTGTGTACATTTCTAGGGCATAATAAACAAACATACTATAGCTTGTGTTCTTAGAAATAATCGTTCTATGTATTCTTTTATTAGTCCATTTTTTTCGTATGATAAGACCTTCAATACAAACACATTCTTGTATTTTTTCAAATTCATTAACCATTTTAAACAAACAAATGGCATTCGGCTCTGGCTGATACTGTTGGTCTGAAAGGCCTGGCAGTTCTAGTGTTAACACTTTAGCTACCAATAGTTTTCTCAGGGTGCTATCAAATTCATAAACATGAAACCATCTAAGCCCCAATTGAATAATTAAGTAAATTAGAAAGAGAATGGCACGTAAGGTTGGAGGCTATTGAGTTAAACCAGTTAAATAATTTAAAAGGGAATACTGAGGCATTGTGACTCATCTAAAATCGCAGATTTTGCATTGCTGGAGGATCTGACACGAGCTGCATTACGCAGGGAGCGTGATTTCAATGAGCTTGCAGATTGTTTTATTGAGTACGACGCTTGGCTTATTAGTAGATTTCGTTTTCCATTTATTTTGTCATGTGTATTTGATATATTTATTGTCAAGAAAGTATATTTAGATGTGGTCTATGTCTGAATATTGTTGTGAAAGTAAAGCTTGAGTTGTCATCAGTTGATGTGTCTGGTATTTCTTCAGGGTCTGGGAGAGGGTCCTCTGTATCACCATCACAAATGAAGACAGACACTGAGGTCTCTGCAATTATGCTGCCAGTGTGCTGGTCCATAGCATACAGTGAAGAGTCACTCTGCCCTCCTCCTGTTGCACTTATATCCCTTTTCCAGATAACTGTTTTTTTGTATATGTATTCAAATCAAACCATTTCTTTTCAGTTTAATTAACTGTTCTGCACTCAGATGAGGCAGAATTTACCACAGCTCTAACCTGCTCCCAAGTAATATTTTTTCTCTTATTTGTCAAGCCATTGCTGAGGGGTCCAAAAAGTATGGCTTGTTTTGCTTCCACTCCGGTTATCAAAAGTTCTATTTCTGCGTCTTTATTTTTTTTTTCTTTGTCTTCTTTGATTTCTCGATGTTGGCAGACAGAAATTGGTGAAATTTCTTGCAGCTTTAAAGGGAAGGTTTGTGACCATAATCTTTTTGGGCCTGTCTCTAGTAGCTTTGGACACCTGGATTTCTCCCATTCTTCCTTGCAGATGCTGTCAGATTTGATTTGTGAGCGTCAGTCAGCTGTGATCCTCAGGTCTCCTCACAGATGTTCAATCGCTGAGAAGCATCCACATTGCATGATGCTTCCATCGCAATACTTCACCGTAAGGATGGCATTAGCCAAGTGATGAGCATTATCATGTTTTTGTCAGATGTAGTGCTTGGCATTCAAGCCTATTAGTTTGATTTTGGTCTCATCAGACCAGGTAAACTTTTTCCTCATGCTCTGAGTCAGACAATGTCATATGCCTTTTGCTTAAGAATGGCTTCTGTCCATCCACACTGCTATAAAGGCCTGAGTGCTGCAGAGATGGTTGTCTTTCTTGCAGGTTCTCCCATCTCTTCAGACAAACTCTGAAGCTTTCTTAGAGTGGCAATTGGATTTTTGCACTGTGAAGTGTGAGACCTTATATAGAAGTGTGCCTTTCTAAATCATGTCCACCAAATTGAATTTGCCTAAGGTAGACCCCAATCAATAATTTTTTTTTATAGAAACATCTCACGGCTGATAGTTTTTCATTTTTGATAAATTGGCACACATTTCTAAAAATGTGTTTTTGTCATTACGGGATATTATGTCTTGATTTATTTAATAAATTATAAATTACGTCTATAACATAATGTAGAAAAACTGAAGGGGTCTGAATACTTTCTGTAGGCACTGTATAGTGACCACCATCACTCTTTGAAGAGGGGCTTGCAGTAGATGCTTCTGCACACGAAATTACGACTTCATATGAATTGTACTCAAATTTCTTGATAGAACTTTGGACAGACAACATATTACAACAGGCAACAGAAAAGAAAAATAATTTATATTTGAAGCATGTACTACGTAACATACAGGACAAAATACGGTCACTATGTAATCCTGAAAATTACTAAAAAAAACACTGGCAAACTGTGGGCCCTGATGTTTCACTCACATTAGGTCTCTTAGCCTTAGGGACATGCTGATGTGCGCAGACATACAGTTGGTCCGGAAATAATTGGACACTGACACACAAGTTTTGTTTTTTTGGCTAAATCATGAATATGGGCATAAAGTGCAATCTCTGAGCTTTAATTTCAGGGTATTCACATACAATTTGGTGGAAGGGTTTAGGAATCACAACTCTTTAATATGTAGCCCCCTCTTTTTCAAGGGACCAAATGTAATTGGACAATTGACTCAAAAGCTGTTTCATGGACAGGTGTGGGCTATTCCTTCATTATTTCTTCATCAATTAAGCAGGTAGAAAGGTCTGGAGTTGATTCCAGGTGTGGCATTCACATTTGGAAGCTGTTGCTGTGAACCCACAACATGCGGTCAAAGGAGCTCACAATGCAAGTGAAACAGGCCATCCTTGTGGTTGCAAAAAAAAAATCCATAAGAAAGATAGGAGGATCATTAGGAGTGGATGATCGTGGGATCCTTTCCATGGTAAAGAAAAACCCCTTCACAACATCCAGCCAACACTCCAGGAAGTAAGCATATCATTATCCAAGTCTGCCATAAAGAGAAGA
The DNA here is from genome assembly GCA_016801175.1 of Esox masquinongy. Taxonomy (NCBI): domain Eukaryota; kingdom Metazoa; phylum Chordata; class Actinopteri; order Esociformes; family Esocidae; genus Esox; species Esox masquinongy. The sequence continues at coordinate 14,177 of JACXGI010012205.1, read as the reverse complement.
CTTCACAAGAGCAAATACAGAGGGTTCACCACAAGGTGCAAACCATTCATGAGCCTCAAAAATAGAAAGGCCAAATTAGACTGCCAAAAAACATGTAAAAAAACCAGCCCCGTTCTGGAACAGCATTCTTTGAACAGATGAAACTAAGATCAACCTGTACCAGAATGGTGGGAAGAAAAATTATGGCGAAGGCTTGGAACGGCTCATGATCTGAAGCATACCACATCATCTGTAAAACACAGTGGAGGCAGTGTGATGGCATAGGCATGCATGTCTTCCAATGGCACTGGGTCACTAGTGTTTATTGATGATGTGACAGAAGCACCCAAATGAATTCTGAAGTGTATAGGGCAATATTTCCCAATCCTGGTCCTTGGGACCCAAAGGGTTGCACTTTTTTGTTTTTGCCCTAGCACTCACTCACCTGATTCAAATTAAAGACCTGATGATAGGTTGATTACATCAATCAAGTGTGTAAGTGGTAGGGCAACATTTAAAACAGGTGTGTGAGTGCTAGGGCAAAAACAAAAACGTGCACCCCTTTGGGTCCCGAGGACCAGGATTGGGAAACAATGGTATAGGGATATATTGTCCGCTCAGATTCAGCCAAATTCAGCAAAGTTGATTGGACGGTGCATCACTTTACAGATGGACAATGACCCAAAACATACTGGAAAAGCAACCCAGGAGTTTTTTAAGGCAAAGAAGTGGAATATTCTGCAATGCCCAAGTCAATCACCTGATCTCAACCCGATCAAGCATGCATTTCAATTGCTGAAGACAAAACCCAAGGCAGAAAGACCCATGCACAAACAACAACTGAAGACAGCTGCAGTAAAGGCCTGGCAAAGCGTCACAAAGGAGGAAACCCAGTGTTTGGTGATGTCCATGCGTTCCAGACTTCAAGCAGTCATTGCCTGCAAAAGATTCTTGACAAAGTTTTAAGAATGTTTTAAAAAACATTTTATTTATGATTGTCTAAATTTGTCCAATTACATTTGAGCCCCTGAAATAAGGGGACTGTGTTTGAAAATGGTTGCAATTCCTAAACTTTTCATATGATATTTTTATTCAACCCCTTGAATTAAAGCTGAAAGTCTGCACTGCAATTGCATCTCGGTTGTTTAATTTCAAATCCATTGTGGTGGCGTACAGAGCCAAAATTATGAAAATTGTGTCAGTGTCCAAATATTTCCGGACCTAACTGTAAATTTCAGATAATGTCCCAGGTTTCTTTACTTGCACAGGTATTAAAATGTGAGCCAGCTTCAGATCTCTCATCACAGAGAAGGACCTTACTACAAAAAAATTCCCTGTGGATCTAACAGTGCAGTATATCTACTGTAATGGCCATGCTACTTGCAATACAATGGCATTAGGCATAAAACAATTGTAGTTCCACATCAATGAGCACAACAGTGCCACCCGAAGTAATGACCTGAAATCACCCAACGGCAAAACGTTTTCATCTGCCAATCACTACTATTTAACTAACATTTGTGCCTTTTATGCACAGCAGGTGTGTCTCCTTAACTCTTTACATTTGCGGGAAATGGCTTATATGGATAGAGCTACATTGAAATCCTTACAAAAGGAGAAAGTTATACTTTCATATGATCATGGCAGCAACTGAAATGTAACACTTGGCAAATTATGGGAAAATAATTAAAATAAAGTTTACTCCACACAAGATTGAATCCAAACACTGTATGTGATGTGAACTTAATATGAATTTTTTTTGGCATTGGTTGACAACAAATGTACAAATCTTAAAATACTCTGGATAAGTTGATTAATTTGACCAGAATACATATGGTTGTTTTGGGGTAGGTGCAGCTTTAAACAAAACAAATTATTAAGGTTTGAGTGAGGGATCTATCTGGTGCCCCCAAGTGGCCACACAACTCTCAAAATGCACAGTTCCTAAGTAATTTTGATTAAAAGAAAAGTCTTCAAGTATGAAGTGCTTTTTTTAAGCTGTCCTAGTAGTGCAGTTGAGGATCTGAAGTGAGCCCTCTTGGGAGTTCTTAACACAGACCTGCCTCCCCACCATCAAGCATATATAGTTGTGTACGCAATAGTAAACTACAATCATTATAAATCACAATCTGGGTCAGGTGGGCAGCATTTGAAAGCTTGTTTTATTGTAACCATCTCTAGCTAAGAAATGAAATTTCACAATTTAGATAAGCAGAATTTTGGTGCACATAAAATGTGCTTTCAGTTACTTGTTCCCTCTGATAATTTCTTCACACAGGCAAACATGGGCTCTCTTTATTTGAAACAACAGGGTGTGACAACATGTCATCTCATAACTGTACATCAAACATAGTGATCCTAAATGTTAGTTCTGTATATGATATGAATTTTATGTTATGGAAATATGAAGTGCACATTTCAACTCACAGGTGTTTGGTTTAGCATCAAAGCGTGTTATTATGACAATCCTCAATATTTCATCTTTAAAAAACACAACAAATCCTCTTGATGTACAGCCGTTCCCTCACTCCGACAACAACACATTTACATTAGATGTACAATTTGCAGGAGGAATGGGGGCAAGTTCTTGTCATGCACAATGCTCAAATTTAGAATGGCTGTCAGTCAAAATCTACACAGTGCTGTAAAGTGGAGAACCTGAGCTCTGACCTGATGTACAACCGTGTTTCCAAAAAAGTTGGAAAGCTCTGTGAAATGGAAATAAGAACAGAATGCAAAGATGTGCAAATAATTGAAACCCTATATTCAATATAACATAGTACAAAGACAACATATCAAATGTTGAAACTGAAAAATGTTATTGTTCCTTGAAAAATATATGCCCACTTTGATGCCAGCAACATGTTTCTAAACAGCTGGAACAAGGGCAACAAAAGTTGTGTAACACAAAAAAAGAACCTGGTGGAACATCTCACAACTAATTTGGTCAATTGGCAACAGGTCAGTAACATGATTGGTTATTAAAAGATCATTCCAGAGAGGATGGTAGTGATGGCCATACAAGGCTTCATTACCGTTCTTCTAGCGGCAGGATATTATGCTAGCAGCGCTAATTCATCTTTTCTTTTTCAAAATTAAAGCCATCATTGAAATATATAAGGCAGTATAGTTAGCAATCCTGTCTGTACATTTTATGTTTGATGTCTTTTTCCAATATTGTTTGTGTCTGTTCTTTTTTACAGACTATATTGTTAACTATATTGCCATATAAATTCCAATGATGGCTTTTATTGTGATAAAGAAAATGTGAGTGCCGCCAGCATAATATCTTGCTGCTAAAATAACGCTAATGAAGCCTCGTTTGGCCATCACTAGAGGATCGGCCTTTCAGAAGTGAGGATGGGGAGGGGTTCACCACTCTGTGAAAGATTGCATGGGCAAATAGTGCAACAATTTAAGAATAATGTTTCTCAACATAAAATTGCAAAGAGTTTGGGGATCTCATAATCTACAGTACATCATATCATTAAAAGATTCAGAGAATCTAAAGAAATCTCTGTGTGCAAGGGACAAGGCCGAAAATGAATATTGGATGGCCATGATCTTTGGGCCCTCAGGTGGCACTGCATTAAAAACAGACACAATTCTGTAGTGGAAATCTCTGCAGGGGCTCAGGAACACTTCCGAAAACCATTGTCTGTGAACATAGTTTGTCGCTGCATCCACAAATGCAAGTTAAAGATGCAAAGAAGAAACCATGTATAACAAGATCCAGAAACGCCACCACGTTCTCTAGGATTGAGCTCATTTAAGATGGACTGAGGTGAAGTGGAAAACTGTCCTGTGGTCTGACAAATCAAAATTTGAGATTCTTTTTTGGAATTGTGGACAGCGCATCTTCTGGGCTAAAAAGGGAAGGGACCATCTGGCTTGTTTTCAGCGCACAGTTCAAAAGCTAACAACTGTGATGGTATGTGAGTGCATTAGTGCACATGGCATGGGTGACTTGCATATCTGTGAAGGCACCATTAATGCAGAACAATATATACAGGTTTTGGAGCAACATATGCTGCCATGCAGACAACATCTTTTTCAGGGAAGGCCTTGCTTATTTCAGTAAGACAATCCCAAACTACATTCTGCATGTATTACAACAGCACAGCTTCGTAATAAATTTGGGAATTTACTGCATTACGACAGAGCTCAGGTTCTCCACTTTATAGCACTGTTTAGATATTGACTGACAGCCATTCTAAATTTGAGCATTGTGCATGACGAGAACTTGCCCCCATCCCTCCTGCCAATTGGACATCTAATGTAAATGTGTTGTCAGAGTGAGGGAAAGGTTCACAGTAATGTACAACAACTATCTTTAACTCGAGATATGTTTTCTCTTACCCACCGGCCGACTATCCTTCTGGCCAGGCTTTTACCACTAAAATCTGAAAAGATGGATCTGAAAATATCTCTAGGCTTAAATCAGACACTGCCAGTGAGACTTTGGTGTGAAGGACAAGATGAAGTATCATTTGTAATGTACAGTCTCTTAACAGTCCTTGAACAGCCACTGACGCGAGCCCTTTAGATATACAAAAAAGAAAACCAGCTTCAGTGTTTATATTGCCTGAGAGAGAAAGCCCTAGGAGGTTTTTTTTTACCTCATCGCTGGTTGTTGTTAAGCCCTTTGTGTATCACCTCAAATAGGTTTAGAACTACGTTGGATGTGAACGAGGAAATGGAGCACTGAGCACAATGCAGGGTGGGAGTTCCTCCTCGGGCAAATGTGCTGTGATGCTAAGCATCTCACATAGCTGCCAAGGAAACCCATTGATTTGTGTGTGCATGTGTCTGTGTGTGTGACCCATTGATTTGTGTGTACGTACATGTTTTACTATCCAGGTGGAGACAAAAAATCCCTACAAGGGCAGAAAAACAAGGAAAGTTTGACCTTGTAAGGACATGTCCCCTTTATGAAAAATGTTATATTTGGCTAATGGTTAAGTGTAGGGTTGGGGCATATCATTCTTGTAATAGAAATTATAAAAAAAACATTTCTTGTTTCTAATCCCCCATTTATGTAATTTTAAAATTTTTTAAGAAAACACATCCCATCCCTCCATTCTTTAGTGTTACTCATAGATAACATGAGTAATTTAAATTCTAACGGTAGACTTTCTTAGCCCTCTTAAATGTTTTGGCTTACCCTGCACAATTATGCTTCACTTCTAATTATTGTATTTTAGTTAACTCCTTCACAGCTTCTCATACTGTCAAGTTACCATTTGAATAATTACCCTTTTTATTGGCCACCCCTTCTCATCCAGGGAAAAATATAAATGTAATTTAAATGTGCTGTACTGTATGTATTTATTTATCTATTTATTTTCAATCTGTTGTGCAACACCTAACCATTAGTTATGCTGTTTAATCATGGAAAAATGATAGCAGTTACCAATATGTCCTACAGTAAAGCTACTTTAGGAAAGATATAATTCCCTTTATAGCTACCGACTAGACGGATAGTGCTACTTTCAATTAAAAACCTGACCAGCACATCATGGCTAATGGTTATCTGCTCATTGTACAACTGATTGAGGGTCAATGTTCACACAGCATATTTTTTAAAGTGTGTATTCAGATGCCATAATCATGATTTACTTTTCTGAAGTTCATGGACTCAAACACAGTCTTAAGGTCTAAAGCACTGCTGGTTTTCTGTCCTTTTCGGTAGGTTATTGTGCTTGCTTGTTTAGCCAGAAATCACTTATTGGCCATAAATTCCTCTCAAAAGCTATTCCAGGTATGAATCAGTTTCTGATTATTAGGGTTGAACCAGCAGCGCCTCAGGTCCATCTTGATAAGAAGGCCATAGCCTTCATAGCACATGGTAAATGGGATTATTGACCACCCCATCAAGTGCTAACTGCAATTTGCATTGAAAAAGATTTGATCATGGTTCATCTGAATGCATGATCAGGTAATGCAGTATCAGTGAGTGATGTGGTACATAATGAGGACAGGGAATGTAAAACCCGCTGAGAATGATTGTCTTCAGTACAAGACCTTCCAGTTTGCAGCTGGGATTGTGGGTGGCTGAGGTGCCCTTTTGTGTTGGGCTGGCAATTTGTTAGAACACTTCACTGAATGAGGTATCATCCTTCCTTCAATTCTAGGAATACTGTAAGTACATACACTACTGTGCAAAGGTTTGGGGTCACTTAGAAATTTCTTTGTTTTTTAAAGCAATTTTTTGCCCATTAAAATTACATCAAATTGATCAGAAATACATTGTAGACATTGTCAATGTTGTAAATGACTATTGTAACTGTAAACTATGATTTTTTATGGAATATCTACTTAGGCATACAGAGCCAATGGCACATTGTGATTGCAAGTTAAGCATTTTAAAAGACGATGTGATTATTATAATCCAAGTTAAGCATTTTAAAAGGCTATGTGATTTTTAGAAAACCCTTTTGTAGGTATGTCAGCACAGCTGAAAAATGTTGTGCTGGTTAAACAAGGAATAAAACTGGCCTTCTTTAGACTAGTTGAGTATCTAGAGCATCAGCAAGTGTGGGTTCAATTACAGGCTCAAAATGGCTAGAAACAAAGAACTTTCTTCTGAAACTCATCTCACTCTTCTGAAAAAGGAAGGCTATTCCATGCAAGAAATTGAATTGTGAAAAGTGTTTGGGACAGACAAATATAAGTTTGATGTGTCACAAAGAAGAACATTCGTCAGATGCAGACCAAATGAAAAAATGCTGGAAGAGGGCTTGACTCCATCTGTCAAGCATATGGTGTAGGCAATGTGATGGTCTGGGGGTGCTTTGGTGGTGGTAAAGTGGGAGATTTGTACAGGGTAAAAGGTATCTTGAAGAACGAAGGCTATCACTCCATTTTGCAACGCCATGCCATACCCTTTGGACAGTACCTGATTGGAGCTAATTTCAGGACAAAGACCCAAAGCACAGCTCCAAACTATGCAGGAACTATTTAGGGAAGAAGCTCCAAACTATGCAAGAACTATTTAGGGAAGAAGCAATCAGCAGGTATTCTGTCTAATGGAGTGGCCAGCACAGTTGCCGGATCTCAACCCTATTGAGCTCATGTGGGAGCAGCTTGACCGTATGGTACGTAAGAAGTGCCCATCAAGGCAATCCAACATGTTGGAAGTGCTTCAGGAAGCATGGGGTGAAATCTCTTCAGATTACCTCAACAAATTGACTAATAGAATGCCAAAGATCTGTAAGGCTGTAATTGCTGCAAATGGAGGATTCTTTGACAAAAGCTAAGTTTGAAGGACAAAATTATTACATCTGGCTACAATAATATTTTGATAGATATCAAATTCAACTTGGAGATCCCAATCAAAGTAATATTTTGTGCTTGTTTTTAAGCTACTGTTCATGTTTGGACTGTGTAAACTGCTCATAATAAAACAGTTTATCTTAAAAAAACATTACAGTTTCTGTGTATATATGCCCCCCCCCCCATACGTGAGTCTTATCCATGCCTGGGCAGGCCCTAGGGATCAAACACGTACATGACCGCTTGAATCAACCATGCATGGCCTTCCTCTTGTAATTCAGTCACATGTTGGAATGAAATACAGGACTCCTGTCGACGTCGTCAAAACCTTGGGATCTGGCCCCATGTCATGTCCATTCATCCATGCAGTAATCTCCGGGAGATGTTATGGTGGTTGGAGGATACTGAGACGCTCAATGGACTTTGCATATTTACATGTTGTCACACTGTGCACGTGCGCACGCTTGTGTGTCCATGCATGTGGATGTTTGTGTACATGAGTGTGTATTGTATCTGTATGCATTTTCAAGCCTTATCAGAGATACACCCATGTACTCTGTGGGGAAAATTCCATCTGCACAAAAAGCTTCAGACCAAACAAATGGTCCTACAGGTGAAGCAAAATTGTAAACTGAACAGAAATATGAAATAAATATGAAAATGCAAAAATAAAGTGTTGGACCCATGTTTAATGAACTGCAAATAAAATCCCAGAAACATTCCATATCGTGACATACACAGGGAATGGACACCGAACAAGGGTTTAGAGGTCTGGATGGTGTGTCATTAGCGAAAAAGGGGTAGGAGGAGAGGGGAAAATCCTGGACAGCCTCTGCTCCCTTCATTTCTGCGCATCCTCTTCTTCAGCCCTTTGTATGCAGCCTTGGCCCCAAGCCACTCCTTGGGAGCTCTTAAATATAGCAGCTGTACGTGTGCCGGCACCCACGGATGATTCCAGAAGCTGACGGCTTTTATGGGGGGCAATGATGAGACGCCGATTCAGTGGGTCTGTTTGCACTACAATTTGCACCGAAGGCTTACTGTCTCAGGGAAGCTCTTCTGCATGCTCGTCGTCCTCACTGTGGTCTTGAGTTGACTGCAGTTTAGTGTTGTAACCACTGTGTACATGGTCAACTTTAATGGCTACTGGCATGCTGGTGAGGTGTGCTCTTTTCGGATTCATTTTACAGTTTTTCAATGAACTCAGTATACAATTTCTCATCATAAATGACAACTATAAGGATAAAAAACAGGACAATTGACACTGATTTTTAATGAGGAAAAAGACCATTGATCCATTATCCCAAGAAATGTACACCTACTGTAAACTACGCATGGCTTCTTTCTCTCAAATGCATTGCGCATAATCATAAATAGCATCACCACCATCCATTGTAATGACATAACCTTCAACAGATGTCTCTCTGAAAAAAGACAGCTAAGAAACACAGAATGTGAAGAGTTTCTGTGCAAGCCTACTTCTCAGTGTTTTCCAGCTAATTGCAGCATCATACCATGAAACCCCCCCCCCCTCCCCCACAGGCGCTTAGCATTGAACACCCTGAATAAATCAAATACAAACTCAGTTTCACCCTTTAAACACGGCATATGGGAAACATTCATATTTTATTCAGTGACTAGGACCACACAAGGGCCACATCCGGAAAGGCACCCTATTCACTTTTTAGTGCCCTGCATTTGACCAGAGCCAATTGGGTAGGGCCCTATTTGTGGAATAGGGCTCCATTTAGGACACATTCACTCTTATCTACATCTAATGAGCCAAATATGATTATGATATATTGTACCTTTAGTGAGCGAACAGTGAATAGGAAGCCTAGAGCTGTAGTTCTCATGTATTATTGAACCAATACCTTACCTTCGGGACATCATCCCAGGAGTATGCAGCGTCATGATATGGAAATTGGAATGACGCATTGGGTGCTATGTAAATGGCCTTCTTTTGTTTATCAAGGGAAACTTCAGGGGAGGGAACATTTCGTACATGTTGTTTGCAGAAATTCACAGTGTGTACTGTCACTGTGTATGTAATGGTTTAGGGATTAATGTTAGCTTTATTTGGTTCCAGCAGTCTAAGACGCTGATTTAGGTATGCATATACCACTGCAACATGCATTTAATTTTGGCTTACTGCTATTTGCACACTATTTCCCTCTATCTCTCCTATGCTAATAAAGTATACATTGCCCCATACATTATATTTACAGTATGTTATGCGTCATATCTTTTTGCCTGACCTTTTTAGTAATCGGATGTTTAAGATACAGTAAAAAATATTAATTATAAACATCTTTTATTGCACTATTACTGTCTTTGTCTCCGTATGTTTTTATCTCTCTCTCTCTCTCTCTCTCTTACCACAGCATTTGAAGTTGCAATCAAAGTCACAATACCAGAGTTTAATAAACAATGATATGGGTGAATTGCTGTTGACAGCAGACGTGCTGTTGTGAATCCGCTGGCCTACATAGCCCATGTGTGTTCATTGGGGGATGGCTGCTTACTGATGTCCACTGATTAGCCCAGGGAAGACAGGGGCACCATGCCCGTAGCCCAGCTGGCATCCACTGGTGCCCGCTGGCTCTCGCAATCGTGTGTCGGCACAGCCTGTCTTGCCATGTGCCCTCTAACCAACCCACCCCCCCGCCTTCACACTCACCTACATGCAAACAGCAGAATGGACAATAAATTCCCTGTCATTATGGATTAAAAGAGACAGAAAGAGACAGATGACGAATGGCAAAGATGAATGTCACAGGCCCCTTCCGTTCTCCCTCCCTCTGCATGTCTTTTCTCTGACAAATGAATTTGCGAACACACCTCATCATTTCAATGAGCTTTTCCCACAGCTTTTTCACATTTGACATACATCATGTTAACCTTCTCATTTCCAAGTTCATTCATTTTTAAGATGCTCCTTGTGCCTCAGTGCACTTTACCTGAGGGCAAATCAGCGATTTAATTGTCAAAATTCCATTAAACTCCATCAGCAGGAATGTTGTCTCACATTTCTGGGAATGCCCAGCCCTTTGCCCTGTTACCACTCAAATCCGTCTTGGTTCTGTTCTACATGGCAAGCCAAAAGTCACAACAAAGACTCACAGAAGTGTTTCCCATTCTATAAAACAGTGCAGCTTCTTGCCAGCTTATGCCATGACAACTCTGCAGGGACAACAAAGACAGTGAAGTATTTAGTGCTAGGTGGCAGTGCAGACACACAGTCAAAGTGAAATATTTTTTCCAAGTGCATTTCAGTAGAGAATCTATAGTGGTGTTATCTTACCATGCACTAATGCATAAGAAAATCACTTCACCAGTTCAGCCATTACTGCCTGGTCGACATCTGTAAGAATGCTTATGGGAATCAATATATACTATTTAGGTCCTTTGACTGATGTTGGAATTTGCCACTAACTAGAGGGCAAGGACTGGGTCTTCGTTTCTTGTGCATGGGAATCAAGAATCTGCCTTTGTGAGATGAACCAAGGGCTGAGATTCACTCTGATATTGTCAAAAATATTCACTAACAAATTACATTATGATGACATGAAAATTATTGTGTAGCATGATCGAATTGAAAGGATGATTCATGGAAGCCTTTTTGGATCTTTGGGTGGTTGTTTGTTCTGGCAATCAAACTCAAGTTTGTTTTGACATCTCTCCTTCCATCTCACACTATCCACCATACTCTTGATGTTCAAGGCCCTTAATGCATTCAAGTAAATGACAGTGAGGTCAACCGTCAGTGTCAAGCATAGCCTGCAATGAACAGTGAATAGGTTTATCTCGAATTAGGTCTCAGTTTGTGATTGGAGGGCATGATAGAGTATAATTCTGCTTGCCTGAGAATATGTCAAGTAGAATATACTATATCTGCTTGAGTACAACTACATTACATTTGAAGCTGGACAGCATCTACATCCACTTTACAAAGGAAAATGTTTCATGTTGCATGTATATTATTTTTCAGTATACATTTTTAGGAGGGGGAGTCCGCACATGTTATAGCAATATGTTTAGAAGGGATTACAAAGACTGCAGAATGTTAGCATGATTCTTAAAGCATTCAAATGTCCCTTCATAAAAATATTTAATCTTTCAGTTGGAACTGGAACTGAATTTATAGCAGAAAGCAGTCAAAAGTTATAGCCTAGGTTTGGGCATTTTTCTTAGTTGCTTCCTCTAGTGCACGCATACAGCTACAGGATGGGTTCAATTTCAGCCTACTGCAAAATCAGCAGCTTGCTTTCTCTCCTCTATCAGTAAAAGTCCAAAACTTAATGTGGGTATAGTAGGGCCCATTGTGTAATTTAGGGGTTTACATATATTGGGCTTTTAGGGTTAAAATAATAATATACTGTAGTAGTCAGGCATAGTGGAAAAACACCGAATTTGTCTTATAAAATATTTAAAAGCTATACTTAATACTGCCATGGGGCTCTGCTTGTAGTTGATTGTGGGTAATTAAAGTTATTTAATACTTGTGTTACTGCTACACAATGTTATATGCATGTTTGAAGAAAATACCGTATTTCCTTCATCGAGACCCAATGTGTAATTTAAGTTCCCTTAATTTTTAGATTATGTAAGATTATATATTTTTATGGCACAAATGGATAATTGCTAACATTAGTAAATAGTACGTTAAGTAGGTGAGCTTTGGAAAAATTCCCTTTTAAAAAGGTTGGATAATCTTAATTAAAGTGGCTGTTTCCGGACCATGCAACTCTTACATTGAATTACTGCTACTGTGCTCAACAATCTCTATTAAGGTGGGTTGAAACTACAAAACATCATACACATGAAAATCTTTAAAAGAAGAAATTACTAGACAACTGGAAATAATGAATCTGCTCCTACCAACAAAAGGCAATGCTCAAACCCTACACCCAACCCAAGCTCTCTGTTCAGCCACCTCTGGGCTCTTTGCTGTCAAAACATTTCTCTGTCCTGGCACATTTTTTTTCATGTTTATTATTTGTATGTTCTTCTTTTCAGCACTAGCTTTTGCTGATTAACTAATTCATTGATTAGAATGCACTTAGTACTAAGATGTTTCGTTGTTTCACCTAGCTCTCTTGAAATGTATGCACTTATTGTAAGTCGCTCTGGATTATATATTATTTTTACAACCTGTTTCCAAAAAAGTTGGGACACTGTGTAAAATGTAAATAAAAACTGAATGCAATAATGTGCACATCATTTGAAAATAGTACCAAGATAACAGATCAACTGTTGAAACTGACAAATGTTATTGTTTCTTGGAAAATTCAGGCTCACTTTGAGATTGATGCCAGCAACATGTTTCAAAAAAGCTGGGACAGAGGCACCAAAAGACTGGAGACATGGTGTAATGCTAAAAAAACTAAACATGGTGGAATATCACACAACTAATTAGGTCAATTGGCCACAGGTCAGTAACATGATTGGGTATTAAAAGATAATTCCAGAGGATGGGCCTGTCAAAATTGAGGATGGGGAGGGGATCACCAGTCTGTGCCACAATTCAAGAAAATCATATCAAAACAAAAAATTGCAAAGAGTTTGGGGATCTCATCATCTACGGTACACAAAATCATTAAAAGCTTCAGAGAATATGGAGTCATCTCTGTACGCAAGGGACAAGGCTGAAAACCAATATTGGATGGCCATGATTTTTGGACCCTCAGGTGGCAATGCATTAAAAACAGACAAGATTCTGTTGTGGAAATCACTGCATAGGCTCAAAACACTTCCGACAAACATTGTCTGTTCACAAAGGATGCCGCTGCATCCAAAAATACAACTTAAAACTCTACAATGCAAAGAGGAAACCATACATATACAACATCCAGAAACGCCAGCACTTTCTCTCAGCCCGAGCTCATTTTAGATGGACTGAGGCGAAGTGGAAAACTGTCCTATGTTCAGACGAATCAAAATGTGAGACTGTTTTTGGGAATCATGGACGATGCATCCTCTGAGCTAAAAAGAAGAGGGACCATCTGGCTTGTTATCAGCGCACAGAGCAAAAGCCAGCATCCATGATGGTATGGGGGTGCATTAGTGCACATGGCATGGGTGACTTGCACTTCTGTGCAGGCACCATAAATGCTGAACAATATACAGCTCCGGAAAAAATTAAGAGACCACTGCACCTTTTTCTTTCCTTTCCAAAAAGGTTGAAAAGCAAAGTTTTGAGTGAGGAACAGAAGCGTTCAATTTGCAGTGGTCTCTTAATTTTAACCCTTCTGTTCCTCACTCAAAACCTTCCTTTTTGACTTTTTTGGAAAGGAAAGAAAAAGGTGCAGTGGTCTCTTAATTTTTTCCGGAGCTGGATACCCAGGAATAGTTTAATACTAGCCAACCATTCTAAAATGGTCTCTTTGCAACTCTTTGTTCAGGCAAGTAGTTAGTTTATTAACAGTGGACTTGACATGTAGCATAAAGAAAATGTGAATATCAAATATAAAAAATATATGGTGGTATGCTACAACGTCTCAGATTTAAGAAATGTGACCTGTTTTGATTTAATTGTTAACATTTTATGAGATGTTTCATTAATTTGAGCCTTGAATTTGTCCTCTGGTGTGACATGACGATTATTAACCCTAACATCTCAGACAACTTAATTTTGATGAGAAATCACTTTAGCATTAACAGCACTAACTCATTCCTTTTTCAAATAAATTACCTTGTGGCAATTCTGTAAAATATTGTGTGATGTTCTACAATAATTTTTAAAACAATTTTTAACTCTATAACAATGGACCTACAGCAAATAGTTAATAGCTCTCTGCAATCAGGCATTTTCCCAACGTCTCTAAAAACAGCTGCCATTAAGCCCCTATTAAAAAAGAGAACACTGGATGCATCTATAATGAACAACTATAGACCTGTATCAAATCTCCCTTTTATAGCCA
>JACXGI010012204.1:6903-23365 GCA_016801175.1 Esox masquinongy | reverse complement strand
TGCTTGTTCTGGGCGCAAGTGGTACAGGCAGCAATGTATGTCTGTGTGTCGTTACGCATGGAAGGCCACCAGAACCGACGGCGGAGGAAAGCCATGGTGCGGGCTAGCCCGGGGTGGCAGGTGAGCTTGGAGGCGTGGGCCCAGGCCAGTACCTCCGACCTAGCCGGTTCGGGAACGTAGAGACAACTGGGGGGTCCATCATCCAGTCATTTCCCCTAGTATATATGTTCCCTCTGCTCCCTTTGTCTTTGTGTGTTATTGTCCCGCATCTACGAGCACAGTGCAGCTCAATAAATGTTCACATCGTACAGAACGACTCCGCAGTCCGCTCCTCCTTCTTCGCACACAAGAGCTGACAGAAGGGTACAAAAGAATTTCCAAAGCATTAGATATACCATGGAACACAGTGAAGAGAGTCATCATCAAGTGGAGAAAATATGGCACAACAGAGACATTACCAAGAACTGGACGTCCCTCCAAAATTGATGAAAAGACGAGAAAAAAACTGGTCAGGGAGGGCTTCCAAGAGGCCTACAGCAACATTAAAGGAACTGCAGGAATTTCTGGCAAGTACTGGCTGTGTGCTACATGTCACAACAATCTCCCGTATTCTTCATATGAATGGGCTATGGGGTAGGGTGGCAAGACGGAAGCTTACAAAGAAAAACATCCAAGCCCGGCTGAAGTTTGCAAAAACAAACATCAAGTCCCCCAAAAGCATGTGGGAAAATGTGTTATGGTCTGATGAAACCAACTTTTTGGCCTTAATTCCAAAAGGTATGTTTGGCGCAAAAACAACACTGCACATCACCCAAAGAACACCATACCCACAGTGAAGCATGGTGGTGGCAGCATCATGCTTTGGGGCTGTTTTTCTTCAGCTGGAACCGGGGCCTTACTCAGGGTGGAGGGAATTATGAAAAGTTCCAAATACCAGGCAATTTTGGCACAAAACTTTCAGGCGTCCGTTAGAAGTTGAAGATGAAGAGGAAGTTCACCTTTCAGCACTACAACGACCCAAAGCACACATCCAAATCCACAAAAGCATGGCTTCACCAGAAGAAGGTTAACGTTTTGGAATGGCCCAGCCAGAGCCCAGACCTGAATCCAATTGAACATCTGTGGGGTGATCTGAAGAGGGGTGTGCACAGGATATGTCCTCGCAATCTGACAGATTTGGAGCGCTTTTGCAAAGAAGAGTGGGCAAATATTGCCACGTCAAGATGTGCCATGCTAATAGACTCCTACCCAAAAAGACTGAGTGCTGTAATAAAATCAAAAGGTGCTTCAACAAAGTATTAGTTTAAGGGTGTGCACACTTATGAAACCAGGTTATTGTGAGTTTTTTATTTTTTATTTTTCCCCCTCAAAGATTTCAGTTTTTCAATGGAATTGTTCACGTTATAGGTCACATTAAAGGTGGAAAACGTTCAGACATGATTTATCTTTGTCTCATTCTTTTACATCACAAGAACCTGGCATTTTAACAGGGGTGTGTAGACTTTTTATATCCACTGTATATCCCACCCACTGACAGGTGCCATGATAAAGACATTATCAGTGTCATTCACTTCACCTGTCAGTGGCCATAATGTTATGGCTGATAGGGGCATATAAGATTTCACTGGCAACACTAAATATGCATATATGTATATTTATTGGGGGGTTATTATCATATATAATAATTTATTTATCATTATTTTACCTGGTAAGCATCATCGAGAACCAATTCTAATTTACAGGTTACAATATTAAAATGTATTCTTATGAGGTATTGCGCATGCAGTTTTCACTCTTCCCTAGGTCTTTAGTTAGTAGTTCTGCAATTGCATTTCTAAAAGTTTCCATTGCTGCTGTTCACTGTGCATTGACAGCCACAACTCAACCACTTAGCATGTGTGGGCTTTGTAATGATAGGAACTTTTTTTAAATTATAAAAAATTAACAGTTCCTTTTTAATATTAATCTGAAGAGATAATTGGCCTAGTTCTGCTCTACTTGTGGTGTTTGGAGTTTTTCTCTGGACTTTTATTATGGAAGCCTGTATGCAGCGTTTCCATTGGCTGTTTGCCCAATTTGTCAAATTCTTGCTTTGTAAGAGCACCCCATATTTCACCGCCCTACAGTGCAATTGCTTCTGTTATTGATTTAAATATTTTGAGCCAGTTCCAAATTGGTATGTCTTTTTTTGATATATATTTTAGTGGCATAGAAAGCTTCCTTGGTTATTATTTCAGGTATTTCAGAGCCAAGTTGAATTTCACTGTAAAATTCATCATCTTATTTGTGGGTGTTTGTGCATATTCTCTGATTGGAGCCTAGTAAACAAGTATGTTAGTTTACCTGACATCTGGACCTTTTAAGGAATATCATAATTTTTGTCTTTTTGAGATTGGTTAGTGCCCCTGTCTGACAGAACTGTTGGAGATCCAAAGTAATGTTGCTGTAGGCCTTCTTTTTTAAGAGACAGCTGTACCAGATCATCTGCATTCAGGAGGCATGGGGACTTGAGTCACTTCACTCGCCCACACTCTGTTCTCACTCTTTGTTTCCTTTGAGATACATGGTTGTTACAAGCAGTGGGTCTATGAGTGAGAGTAAAAATAATTGTGCTTCACCACCTGTATGACTCACTGCACCAAGTCAAATAATTGTTGTAGGCAACAACAAAGTATGTTTTTGTGTCTTAGAAGGAATGTGCTCCATAGTTCTTTGCTCCACATGTTGAGATAACAGCAACAGAGTCCAAATGCAAATGCCACATCTATAATCAACTCTAGACTTTTTCTTAGCCCTCTTGTGCATGAACTAATGATGAAATGACACACCTGGCCAGGAACCAGTTAAGCAGGCAATTGTCCAAATACTACTGGTTCCCTAAAATGGGGGTGACTACTGTATGTATAAAAGGGCTGTAATTCCTACATGGTTCATGGTTTATGTATGTAAATCTCCTTAAATTTAAGCTGTCTGTGTGTATTTTAACTTCTTAGTCATTGTTTAATTTAATATCCAATGTGCTGGAGTACTAAGCCAAAAACAACACTTACCACTGTCCAAATATTTGTGTACTGCCTTGCATGTCCAAAATAATAATAATTGTATTCATGCTATGTCAAATAAAGCCATTCAGGTTTTTCCACACTGCTCTTTCTATCAGTTGAGTGATGTGGGTCAACGTGCGTAAGAGCACGCTGACTCACCTAATGACCACTGTTGGCCAAGCTGGCACCCGGCCCATAAGGCACCAGCCAAACTGACTCATCATCGAATGTTGATAATGGGTGTATATGCTGGGATGAAGATTGGGCCTGCCGCTCTTCTAATATGATATTGCCAAAATAGGCTGGCGTTGATGCATAAACAATATAAGAACATGCAAGTATATATAGTAAATACTGTAGTTCTTATAGCGCTATAAAATATATACAGTATACGGGTGTACTTTCCCCCTTTATCCCTAAACAAAAGCACCACCCACTCCCAAACCCTCCCCTCTCCACCCTTACACAGATCTGGTGAAGGCGCCATCACACGAAGCCCCTAAGAAGAGGCTTGAATATAAGCACATTAAAGCCACAATTTGTGACATATTGTAATGCCGAATGTACTAAATATGGGAGGCCACAAAATCTTATCAAATTTGGTTAAATTGTGAACAGCAAATTCACAAAAATCTGTACATGTAGGGTGTTTGAATATTGGACAACAGCAATTCTCTCTTTATGGTTTTCTTTACCTGGCTGCGCATTGTTTTTTGAGGTTCTAGTTGGCTAGCTGGTTATCTACTTATGTGGCTAGCTAGTAAGAGTACTTCAGTTTTTCACATGTGTATTTGAAATATATTTAATGGCCCCCCAGCGTGAGTTCTTAATGCACATGATGTCAGCATGCGATGACAGTATAACTTTATTTTGGAAGGGTTACAAAATATATATTACACTCCAATTCCAAGAGTAAAATCTATCATCGGGTACATGATTGTGTTGATAAGCATCTCAATGTTATGTTAATTAATTTGGTTATTAATTATGGACTATAGAATATGGATGTATTTTTTGCTACAGTAAGCAGGGAAAAATCCCCTCTTACATAAGTAGGAAAGGATCATATAGAAATATTCTGGAAAATTGGATTTATCCAAATTATTAGGGAAATAATTTCTAGTGAAATTTCTGGTAAAATTTAGTGGTAAGATTTAATTACATTTTATGATTTATTAGGAAAATGTCAAAAACAGTACACAGAATACATGATCAATGGCAAGATTATGGTAAAATGATAGGGTTGGGATATGGGATATTGATTCGTACATTTGGAAAGGGAGAGAGGAAAGAGAGTTTATTGTAGTAAACAAGGCTATTGACTTACAATCATTTTTTCATGAGGATTCTGAACAAGGAAACAAGTATTGTTAAACAGGAGAATTTAGATGCATGCATTTATCTTGATGCTAATATTGCATTTATAAATGATTTAACAGACATTTGATTTTCATTCGGTGTTTAAATAGGATATGAATGCTTTCATTATATACATTCTTACAATATAAAATTTCTGCGCTTATAATGCTATGCTGATTTTTATGTATTCATTTTCTCCAGACCGACAAATGGCAATTCCTCCATCCTGCTGACCAAGAGGTTGTTTTATTGGCCTTGCTTTTATGTGTCTTGCTCTTCCCACAGGACTGCTGTAGAAAGGGAAAGTGTGTGCGTGCCTTCCTCACTGTGTGTGTGTGTGCGCTGCGTGTACACATCTTTTCAATGTAATCCATCCGTGTGAGCGATTGAGGGTCTACAGGAGAGCTGTGTTTATTTTTTTTGAGGAAGCACAGAGTGGTGAATTAAAGCTTAAAAGTTCAAGTTGAATCAACTGTATTGGAGCTAAGGTTCTTTTCTGTTACATGTGTTGCTAGGTCATTATGCCCAGTTACAGCTACGTAGCTATGGATGAAGATGACCTGCACTGAAGTGGGCGGTAAGACCACATCACTGTTTTTAGTGTTTGTGTAGGTCCCAATGATATCAGGATATGTGACTGCCTTGTTTTTAAAAAAAAGGCACTGCTAACCCTGGTATTGAACTGCTGTTACACAGGACCGGAGCTTTCGGCTTACGCTATTGAGACATCTTTGCCCACAAGGCACTAGCGTTGCAGGGCTAAATAATTCTAATTAATTGAAATAGAATTTGAATGCAACCAAAACATATTTTACCTCATTCAGGTTTTATTTCTTACTTAAATCAAGCCGCAAAGTTATTTCTATTTGAACCCTATCCAAACCTTAGCCTTCAATTTAAGAAGTAATGATCATGAAAGGTTGTGTGAGGGCAGGCTCAGTCTGTTGATGACCTTCGTTAGCTCCGCAGGCGCTAAAGAATATTGAGTCACCTGCTGACAACGGCTCCCCCCTCCCATGAGGCTTCACAGTCCATTGTCAGTTGTTAGCTTGTTCAAGGCTCAACGTAGACAGTTGTGGTCAGCTTGGTGCTGCAGCAGCATCTTAAACAACATCTTAGACCTCTGTGCCATCTAGTAGGCCTATAAATGTTTGATTTTGAAATCAGACTGATATATTGTTGGCATTCACAACAATACAGCCTAATATCTGCCCATATAACTCTCCCTAAATCATCCAGCCTCTTTGTCACATTCTGGAGGATTGTGTTTGTTTATTAAAGCCTATCTAGAGACAAAGAGGCAGTATGCAGATCTATAAATTGCAGGGGAAAAAAATACCAATTTATAGAACAAAAACTACATGCTTCCAGATGAATTATATTATGCCTTTCGCATTGATTTCCATTATTGATGTCCCTGCGACTTGACAAATAAATGTCCGAACCTTAAGGGTAATTCATATTCGGATCTCTTCTGTTCCCCTGGGCTGTGAGTAGCGGAATAGGCTGGATCTGTAGAAGCCTAGCACCATTGCTCTTATGTGGAGTAGTCTCAGTAGTCTATTACTTTTCACTGAATGTACTCTGGAACCAAACCTGGTGTTTCCATACACGTTGTCCCCTGTTTATTTCTCCCTCATCCTTTTCCCCTCCATCCCCTCCACCCCCTCACGTCAGATATTATACGTGTGGAGAGGAGAGATTAGGCAGGATTCCATGATTTACAAGCGTCTGTGTCCTAGTGGTGGCTACCTTGGCAGTGAGCGTGCCGGAGCTCTGCGTGACAAGTGCTGCATCGGGGATGTGTTTATCGCTGGCAGTGGATGGTCTCTGATTGGCATCAGGATTGTGGGTGGAGATTACACACACACACACACACACAGAAAGAATGGATGCACACGCACAACACAGACACTGAAACAAACAAGCAGAATGGATTCGCATGAACACACACACAGACACACACACACACACAGAGGATGCCCTTGTTCCTGTTTCTCTGCTCTCTGATTCTGAGGACACTTAACTCTGACGCCTCGCAAGGACAAACTTGGGGGAGAGGGACTGAGGAGTGTGTGTGTGCATGCATGTGTGTGCGCCAGAATATGTACCAGTGTGTCAGAAAAGGATAAAGTGCGTCACCTGTTGTTATATGATCAAACCTTCTATTCATGTGGACAGACTATAAGTATGTACAGTGGAATGTAAGTGGAAAACTCCAAGGGGGTGAATACTTTTGAGAGGAGCTGTATACTGTGCCTATATGTCCTCATGGGAATTCCCCTACCAGCTTTGTGCACCTGGGTTTGGGCAGTTTCTTCCAATCTTTCTCGTAGATCTTCACAAGCTCTGTACGATTAGATGGGGAGCGTTGGTTAACTGCTTAGATATCCACACACTTCCAATCAAATTTGCCACAGGTGGACTCCAATCCAAGTCCAAGAGGCATCTTTTTGATGATCAAATGGCACAGCATGCATCTGAGCACAATTTGGAATGTCATGGCAAAGGGTCTGAATATTTATTTACATGAGGTTTCAGTTTTTCAATTTAAAAAATATTCTGCCTTATTAGTTTGGGGTATTTTATGTAGATTGATTGCAAATCAATATAATTAGTCAATTCTATAACACAACAAAATGTGGACAAAGTAAAGGGATCTGAATATTTCCGAGGACACTGTATGCATATGACTATAAATTGCTCTGAATAGTTGTCTGCTAAAATGTAAATAGTTGTTTAACTCAGAAAGCTACCTTTCACTCCTAAGCTTCCCTCTTAGGTGTACCTCTAGCTGTGCTCCCAGCAGTGTGTAATCCAGCAGATGCAATGACCAAGCAGAATATTCTTTACATCCAGGTAATGAACCTGTACTAAAGACTAATGCCAGCTCATGGGCCAGGCCACTCTGTGACAGCCTGGAGACTATTACAGAAAAGGACACATTCTCCTAATGGGTTATAATTAGGGCCCTGTGTTGCACTTGATAAAATTAGACACTGGGCTTTTTCCAGGTAACTCCAGCATCATCCCATTGGTGTCACTGCAGGGCTAAAAATCAAAGGAAATGTTTAGTAATTGGCCCAAGGTGTCTCCAATCAATTTCTGATTGCGTGCTTGGGTTTTGATGGTGGGTGGGTGGGGGATAGTCATATGAACATACAGTTTAAAACTGCACAAAACTTGTTTGGCAAGCAAATACCATTTGTAAATCAGTTAGTGATTCTACACTATACTCTGCTCCATTTTCATCTCGCCAACTGGCTCTGTCTCTCATGGTCTTGTCACGGTAAGTTGTTAAAACGGGGTAAATTAGAGGCAGTCAAAAAAACGTTTTAACGAGCTATTAAGGAAGGAGTGAATTAATAGGAAATGCAAGGTTGGAATATCACTAGGTTAAAGTGTCAATACCATGCTTGGAAGCCCTTTGCAGAGTGAAAAAATAGAATGACAATATGTTGAAAATTCTTCAATATAATATAACAAAAAAGCTTGTCAAATGCCTCTCAACTGTTGCAAATGGACAATATTCTATGAATATTTTGTTTGTTTTGCAAAGAGATCTAGGTGAAAATGGCTGATAGTGGGAAGTGTCAGAAAGTAATCTAATGCATAAACCAGACAGGTCATAAACCATAACTAAGTAGTCGTGGTGCGACAGCTTTATAAATAGTGGGGGAAAATGTTTATCTGAGGCCCAGTTTAAAGGAAAGGTTTGCTATTTTTGATCCTGGGGCCTTTTTTTGGATTATTTAGCCTAAACCTGGACTGTGGAGACATAATTTTTTGGAATTGAGAGTTTACAATTTTTTTAAATGAAGCCTCTCCAGGTTACAATGACAGTCAACAGGGCAACAGATATGGCGTGCAAAATTATATGATACATTTGGTTTTCCAAAACGGGAAGGATTTATTGCTACCTAATGCCATCGAGAACATTGATGTCTCCGTGGATGAGGCTGAATTGGCTCCAGCATGTGCAACAGATGGCAGTGACTTCAAGCTCTTTTCAAACAGGCAGTTTTGGAAACCTTCCACGTCCCCAAAGAAACTGGAAGAGGCAGAGGCTGGAGGGACAAAACGGACAACGCTCAATTCTGTAAGTAGGCATGTACTGTAATAGCTATTTGGATAATTCTGTCTTAAGTCCCGTTCTGCATGAATAGTATGGGTACTGTAGGTACTGTACTGAAAATATTACTACTACGGAGCACTGGCCTGATTTTGATACTGTTGGGAACGGCCATGTCAGTTTTTTTCCCTGACTGATAACATTCCGGAATGACGGCCCGACTTTAAGACAATTAGCTAGATTTAATTTTATTAACTCAATAGGGGACTGCACATTCTCAAAACATTTTGATAAATACCGTAAATTGTGCTTGTTGCCAGCTAGTAAACTCCAATGAGGTCAGCACCGTAGTTTAGCTGTTTTGAAACAGCACCGTGCTGTTAGCTCGAGTGCGGAAGTTTACAGATTTTCTGAGGTAGTGCATTGTTTATGAAAAAAATTATTTGGTTTCACATAGAACATAACCATTGATACAATGCTCGTTTTGGCACAATTATTCCAGGAGAACATACAAAGACATACATACATATGCCGCGCCATTCCCATTTTAGAAAACTGAATGTATCATACTTTCGAACGCTACATCGGTTGCCCCGTTCAGTTCCATTTTAGCCTAGAGAGAGACTGCTGGAAAAATCGTAAACTCTCAAAACTGTATTACAGTAATTCCAAAAATTAAAGTCTCCGCAGTCCAGGATTAGGCTAGATAAACCGAAAAAAGGCCCCAGGATCAAAAATAGCGAACCTTTCCTTTAATCTGATCTCATAAAATAGTCAAGTTAAACTCTGAGTTTACTTGTTGACGAAAACATAATTATGGATGTTGATATACACCAATCAGCCATAACAATATGACCACTGACAGGTGAAGTGAATAACACTGATAATATTGTTATCATGGCACCTGTCAGTGGGTGGGATATGTTAGGCAGCAAGTGAACATTCTGTCCTCAAAGTTGATGTGTTAGAAGCAGGAAAAATGGGCAAGCATAAGGATCTGAACGACTTTGACAAGGGCCAAATTGTGATGGCTAGACGACTGCTGAAAACGTTAATGCTGGTACTGATAGAAAGGTGTCAGAACACACAGTGAATTGCAATTTGTTGTGTATGGGGCTGCGTAGTCGCAGACCAGTCAGGGTGCCCATGCTGACCCCTGTCCACTACTGAAAGTGCCTATAATTGGCACGTGAGCATCAGAACTGGACCACGGAGCAATGGAAGAAGGTGGCCTGGTCTGATAAATCATGTTTTCTTTTACATCACATGAATGGCCAGGTGTGTGCGCGTTGCTTACCTGGAGAACACATGGCACCAGGATGCACTATGGGAAGGAGGCAAGCCAGTGTGATGCTTTGGGAAATGTTCTGCTGAAAAACCTTGGGTCCTGCCATTCATGTGGATGTTACTTTGACACGTACCACCTACCTAAGCATTGTTGCAGACCATGTGCACCCTTTTATGGCAACGGTATTCCCTGATGGCATTGGCCTCTTTCAGCAGTATAATGCACCCTGCCACAAAGCAAAAATGGTTCAGGAATGGTTTGAGGAACACAACGAGTTCAAGGTTTTCAATTGGCCTCCAAATTCCCCAGATCTCAATCCAATCGAACATCTGTGGGATGTGCTGGACAAACAGGTCCGATCCATGGAGGCCACACCTCGCAACTTACAGGACTTAAATGATCTGCTGCTAATGTCTTGGTGCCAGATACGACAGCCCACCTTCAGAGGTCTAGTGGAGTCCATGCCTCAACGGGTCAGGGCTGTTTTGGCAGCAAAAGGGGGACCTACACAATATTAGGCAGGTGGTCATAATGTACTTAATTATTTAAATAGATACTCTTATTCAGAGTTGTTCTGGTCAGGTCAATGTGTTAATTTTGACACGCAAAACCCGCTGGCTTGGTTTCATCAATGAATGTTGTATATAACTCAAACAAATGTACATATCATGTAAAAGTAAACGCTTTATGGAATTAGTAATTTATGGAACAGTTCAGGCTTTTGTTTATTTAAACACACAAAGAGCAGGTATGCATTGCTTTAGGTAAGGTATCACACACAGACACACACACACACACACAAATGCATTGTATTGCAGGGGTTTCCAACTTTTTTTTTTACTGTGGACCAGAGGAGACACCAAAAATATGTTTGCAACCCAGCGCCCAGAGCAGATATTTTTTTTTATCGGCCAAGCCTACTAATTTCTACCTGGCAAACAAACATTACTAGGAAGACTGATAAATCTTTTTATAAGCCACTATTTTCAGATAACTGCTAGTTCTGTCTTTGAAGCTTGCAGGCCTGAAGAAATGTGACAGTTGTTAATAGCAATGTTTTTTGACTATAGGGTATTCACTTACCTTCTGTTCAAACTTATCAGGTAAACAGTTAATAAATCAATAGTTGGTGAACGTGCAAAAATGACTATCAAATAATTATATAAATCAGATCTGTGTAAGCTTTCTACTGTAACTACACCTGTGCTGTCTTCTTGCACTGGCATTTGCACTGGCAAGTATTTTATAGCTACCTTCAGAATGCTGGCTATTTTCATCTAATCAGCATGTGTTCTGTAACTTTTATAAGAAATGCTTTTGTTCATTTTTTTTTACCCCTTTTTCTCACTAAACCAAATTCCATCCTTTCCAATTGTGTATTGAGTCCTGTCTTAGTGCAACAACTCCCGGCTGATTCGGAACAGTTAAGGATCTCAGCAAGTCTTTCCCGTGTGCTTACCTGACGACCTCAGGTCGTTGCGGGGGATCGAGCTGGCAGATGAAGTCCTTACAGTGGAATGAGAACAGGATATCCCTCCTACTGATGATGCCTCCCCAATCCCTGGGTGATGTTGGCCCACGAAGCATTACAGCGACTAGTAAGCTAGTGTCAAAGTCAAGGCTCGAACCTAGACTGCGGTGGCCAGCATGGTGATATGAAAGAGTGCCTAAGACCACTCTGCCACCTGTGTCACCATACTTCGGCCGTTTTAAAATATTTTTACCTGCGTTTGTTTGATTGTCATTTGAGGCAGAGGGCTTAGATAGGCTGCCTTCTGCTCTGAACTGTGTGGTGACCTTTCTGGCACTCAGAACTGCTGAGGCAACACCCAAGTGAATGCTATACACTGAGAAGTAGCCAATCAGGCTGGTTCCCAGAGTGGTCCTTTAACCACATTGTCAACAGACTCTCCATCAACCATCTTCCTGACGACCTTTGGATTAAGCCAACTGTCGCCCTCCGTCACTGTTGGATGCAAGAAGCGAAAGATTGACTATGCCTAGGTGATCTCATTGCCAGACACTGCCACTCTTCGTTAGCCAATAAGAAAGTTGAGTAATTCCTGGGGCAAAAGACATAGGCTAAACCATCGTAGTCTACCAACCAATCATGTCTTGGCACCCATGCAATGATCGTTGAGTTGTACAGCAGACTACTGCGCAGCTGATCTTTCTATACACTGTACTGATTAGGGTACGAATGAAGCAGTTCCTTCTTGAAAGTTTGTTAAGTGTGATAAAATAATGTTAGTAGGTTGGTGGCTAAAAGAACATTGCATTTGTAATACTTAACTCAGTAAGGACATTCTCATAATAATCTGTTCACTCCCACAAAGAACAACTTTAAATGGTTGTTGTGTCAGACTTGAATGCCTTGTTTGCCATAGACTGGGGACAAGGTTACTAGCTGTTGTACACATGAAAATGCTTCGATATCAAAAAGTACTATGGAACTGTAATAAATGTCTTATTATAAATAGTGGTATAGACATACACAGAGACAAACACACACACACACACTCACTCCGTTCCATATGATTCATTTTCGTTCGTTCATCAGCTGTGCTTCCTGTAGGTGGCTGCATGGATTCTGATGTATTGTTCTGACTCGATCGGGCAACGTCTCTGACTGTCGCTCTATCGCATTATCAAGAATCTACTGTTTATATCTAGTATCGCCTTTTTTAATTTGTTTTTTTAACGACATTCAACAGACACTCTTACTCAGATTAGTCATTTCATACATTGTCATACTTAATTTCTTTTGCACTGCTCCCCAGTGGGAAACATACCCACAATCATTATAGTGCCTATAGTTTTTGATACTGTATCAGGGATTGTGTACATTTTACTTTCGGGTTGGAGAAGGGATCAAGGACCCAATTGGAAGCTGGTAATGATTAAGTGGTCATGGTGATATGAGGACCAGATTAGATTATTAGCCAGGACACTGACATTAACACTCCCACTCTTACTATAAGTGCAATGGTGACCACAGAGGGACAGTGGGATCTCCTTTTGGCAGAAGAATGAGTAGTTTGAACTGCCCTCCAACACCACTTCCATCAACATCTGATCACCTATCCAGGGACCGACCAGGACTGACCCTGATTAGCTTCAGAAGCAAACTAGCAGTGGGATGCAGGGTGCTATGCTGCTATCTCTATCACTTATCTTTACTGAATTGCTTTTCAAGTACAGGTTGTACAACTGTATATCAAAACTGTTCAAGTATATTTCATACAAAATCATCTGTTGACTCTCAGGTAAAGATGTTGGCATGGTCACACATTTGCCACAGCCTTTCCTCTTCTACTTGCCCCCCCCCCAAATCATCCATTCCACAGAGAAGACATAGATGCACGACTCCATTCCTGCTAATAGCGTTTATCTCCTCAGATTAATTACTTTGGTCCTTTTGAGAGATTCTCCTGCCTCTTACCTGTTGCAGTAGTCTCTTGCTCTCTCTTTCCCTCTCGCTCTCTCTATTTCCCTCTCCACTCTATCCCTCTGTGCTCTCTTTCCCTTTCACGTTTCTCTCTGCCCCCACCCGCTTTCTCCAATCTGTCTGTCTCTCTTTTTCTGTGACTCTCTCGCTCTCTCTCTGTCCCTCTTTGCTTCTGTATAGCTGTCCCTCCGCTATGAAATGAGCTTCTCGAGGATCCACATTGTTTCAAATACTACGACAGGCTCCAGGCTCGGTGGTTTGTGACTGCGTATGGTGTGGGGCGGGGCTGTCACCGGAGGCGAGGCCCCATGCACACACTCAGTCTGACGAAGCTCTCAGTACCAAATGGGAGAATGAATGACTTCTTAATAAGCCACCGCTCTGGAGATCCACAGGGACAACACTGACCTTCACTTCAGCACGCCCTGCAGCCCCCCCAACACACACACACACACACACACACATTCACAGCGGGTTGAGAAGGAGCAGTCCTAACCCAGAGAATGATATGGCGTTTCAGTCAGGAAGTTGCCACTCTGAACAATTCCTTCCGCTCTCATTAGACATTTAAGCAGTCTACCTCCTACCACTCCATAGACACTTAGTGCGTTTGCTGTCGAATAGTATTAAGAGAACACAATAAACAACCTGTACATTGCTACTCTAGGGGAAAGTGGCGAATCTTTGCCGTTGCAGCGCGTCGGCAGTATTTAGGGAACTGAGTTGGTAACATTTTCAGGAGGATGGCATCTGGATCAGATTGATGCAGGTTTCTTCAGATATATTGGAGAGTTTTTCCTTTTTCCTGTTTGAAGATGAAGCTTTGGTTTGGTTCAAAGGCAGAAAGATGACGACTATCAACTCAACTCCTGCAAGTGTTTTCGACAGTTGGTGAACACACACACACACACACACACACACACAGACACACACACACACACATTCACAAGGTATTCCTCCCCAGGATTAATTAGTTTGATTCAAACTGTGCCTGCCACGCTAGCAACCATCCCCAGGGTGGCCAACAAACAAACAGTTGTGTGTGTGTGTGTATGTGTGGTTTTGATATTGGCGGATGTGGTACCCAGGATGATATTTACCCTCTTGAGTTGTCTAATTAGCATACAGAAAACAGGCTGGCAGCCACAGCCTGCATGGGAGACAGTTTATGCAGCCAGCTACCAGCAGCCAGAACCACTAGGAAAGGTACATCAGACATGCGGGGGGGTGGGGTGGGGGGGGGGGTAGAGGGAGAAAGAGGGATTGATGGCAGAATGAGATAGGGCCATATAAAGAAAATATAATGAAGGTAGAGGAGAGGAATCCAAAGTGTGCAGGTTGAACGCGGAAAACGTGGTGGAGAAAAAGAACTGGATTTAAGAAAGGAGAGGAGAGCCTGAGAGAAAAAAAGAGCAGGAGGCCGAGTGGAAGGAGAGAGAGGTTCAATGCTTGCCCTGGGGGTTGGGAATGGAGGGAGGGGAGCGGGTGGAGAGGGAGAGAATGAAAAACGTGGAGGTGAAGTGAAACGGGCACGGTTGTTGGTTTGTTATCATG
Organism: Esox masquinongy; assembly: GCA_016801175.1. NCBI lineage: Eukaryota > Metazoa > Chordata > Actinopteri > Esociformes > Esocidae > Esox > Esox masquinongy. Next base: position 8,600 of record JACXGI010012204.1, on the reverse strand, counting down.
CTGAAGATGGCTGGCTGGCGTGCTTAGCTGCTGAAGGGAACAGGCACGACTCAGAGCGAACACTATCTCATCGAGTGCCGACAAATGGCATGTCTGGGCTGCACTGCTAATGTCTAGTCTGGCTGTTGCTTGAGGAAGAAGAAACTGAGAAGCTCTGGGGTGAATGGGCTGGGAATATAAAGACACTGAAACTGAAGCCATCTATAAGTCAATCTATTTTATATTGGATTCTTCCCAGTGTTGATGGGACAATAATGAGTTGTGGTTTTAAGGACACACATGACACAAACCTATAAACTCCAAAACTTAACACCCAAACAATAATTCTCAATTCCTCAACAATTCTATTAACCCTAATTCCAATTGTACATTTTACTATACCTAAAAATACTATACCTTTACTATACCTAAAATAGCTTACTCCCATAAAAAATACTTTAATAAACATATTATTTAATTCTAACCATTGACTTAACGCTAAGTGACAAGGGTTGTATTATCTGCCGAAATGTTGCATTGTCAATAAGCAGTATCTCCAAACATCAGTGTTTTTATAGATTTTACCCGTTTTTTAATGAAATACACGGCTCTACTCAATGTTCTAGAATGCAGAAAAAAAAGCCTGAGTCATCTTTAAATATAAAGTTAGCACTAGAAGTTGAATGTTTTTCATTGAATATGCCATAACCCTAACTACTACCCCTAAGCTGATATATCCTGCTACCTTAACAAGATTTTTCCACTTTTTTCACACCCACACACACACACACACACACACACACACACACACACACACACACAAACACACACACACATACACACACACAAACCATTTTGATCTGTAGCTACCTCCACAGAGTTAAACAATATACGTATGACATGTTGTCAAAAATAGCAATTTCACGGGTAGGCTGACATTGCGTTGTGTTACGGGGACCCTGAGGAGGAACACATTCTTGTACAAGTAACAATCTCTTCCATGACAGAAAGCCAATTTCTTATTGGCGGAACGTCCTTGGCACGGCAGATATAAGCCACAGCCTACTCTCATGTCCTTTTAAATATGCTTTCTGTTTGTGACTGATCTGGTGCATGTGTTTATTGTGCCTCCTGCTGTGTGTGTTTGTTGCATTCTTCTATTTATTTTTAGAATGGGAAAAACTAAATAACCTAGCTTTTCCTACTCAAAACCGAAGCATTACAAAACCTCCATAACTTATGGCTTCTCCTCAGGTAGCTGGCTGGTAAAAGGGTTCGGACTGAGGTACTTTCAGAAAATGCAACTACTAAACCAAGTGAACTCCTGCCCTCGACTCTGTGTGTCACCTACTAATAGCCTGTAGGAAGTAGTGACGATGCAAATTATATACAACGTTGACTGTTGACATTTCGTCATGAAGCCATTCATCTCTGAATGTCTACTATGGCGTAATCGTTTTCTCTCTCCACCAGGTTTTGGACAATTACTCTAGGAGCGCGGCATGCTGGGGATGTTGAGATGTCAGGGTTTGCTTCTGAAATATTTAATCTTGGAGTTGGATCATTAATCTTCCTCTTGGTGTGTGAGCCGAGCGTGTGTGAATGATCTGTGTGCGCTAATGCGTACGTGAATAAAGGATTGGAGATGGTAGGAAAAATGGGGAGGGGGGGGAGGAGAGAAGGAGAGCGGGGGGGGGGAGAAGTGAAGGAGAAAGGGG
>JACXGI010012203.1:7857-23499 GCA_016801175.1 Esox masquinongy | reverse complement strand
GATGATGATGATGATGTGCTTGAATATGTCACCAAATATGAAGTGTATTAGATTTGGGGCCGTCGGATGAGATACTTGTCAGCACACGTCACTCACACAGACACAGACAGACAGACAGACAGACAGACAGAGACAGACAGAGACAGACACAGACACAGACAGACACAGACAGACTCACACATGCATGCTCACAGCTGGCAAGGTTATCAAATATATGTGGACCTAATGAGCTACAATATGGCTTCTTGTTCCGGCCCCGACCCCCTCTCTTACTCTGCCATACACCTGAAAGAGCGTATACCTAGCGAGGCCAGACAAAAAATAAAAAGACACCAAACATTGCCAAAGTAAGACTAATCTCCCAGGAATGTAAAGTTAATCTATAGCCGGTTGTTCTGATTGGCTGAACGGTCACCTTAGGGAGGAAAAGGTCATACTTGAGATTGAATAGTCTGGTTCATCCGCCCTAACTTAATTTCACAGCAGGACAGTAACCCTGTGGCAACAAGACCTGTGAATAATTATGTGGATTATAATTAATGGATATGAATCCATTATGGAATTTAAAAGTTTGAACCCAGGGTGTGTTGGGTGACCCCTCTGCACCCAGCTGAAGTGTGTTATACCGCTGGACCTCTCTGACATTAACCCGGGCAGTAGGGATCTAATGACGAGTGGTGAAATGAAGATATGACAGCTAATTCCAGTGATAGATGTTAACTGATAGCAGATTGATTGTGGCAGGATCATAATATACAAGTAATTAGTATTTATAGCTTCACTCCTGCACTCATCACTGAGCGCGTCCCAAACCGCACCCTATTCGATACAGTGCTCTACATTTAACCGGTGCCCAAAATAGTGCACTACCTTCAACAAGAGCCCTATGGGTGCCATTTGGGAAGCGGTGTGTGTCAAATGTGTTTAATTGAATCAGGGATGACACAATCTGTTGTGACAGTTGATAAAACATCTCACTTATCTGGTGCACCGTCATATCTGTTTGTCCAGACATGCTCATAACATAATAACAACATTCTGTGTTCCCTAAGATAGGGTCAATGTGTGTGTGTGTGTGTGTGTGTGTGTGTGTGTGTGTGTCTGATGCTAGCCTAGAAGCAATGAATACCACCCTCCCTCCAACTGATCGGGAACAGAATGTATTTTCACCTCCAGTACTCTCTGTGTCAGGCCCTGGAAGGGGTGAGCCAGCAGGGAACTTGACAATATCTTCCCTAAACACCAAACATTGTGCTCCCTGCCAACAACAGACAAGTAGTATTGCTGGGAGTTAACTCAAGAGAGACAGGCCCTGGTGCTGACAGTAGAGAGACAGGACATTCCACAGTATGGAATTATCCCGAGACTTTGATTCTTCTGTTTGGGGCGCAGTCATTCTGCAAAACAAAATGTTTTTGTCGCTAAACGCTTAGTCAAACTGAGTTTCGATTGGAAAAATGCAGCTGAGTTCTCTACATTTTGTAGGAGATACATAATTGTACTCTGCAGCACCTTTTGTAAAACAATTATTTAAAGTCTGATTGCCAAATATTACACAAGTAAACACTGAATCTTAAATAAATTCTCAAGTTCATACAAAAAAAGAAATTATGCTATATTACTCAGGCTTAAATTACCTAAACTACTACCCTGGACGGAGCACAATCCCGTCTGGTGAATATACAGGTATTTGGCTAGAACGATAAACTGTTAAAAAGCATTACTGAATTGGTAAATTGGTTGAATGTTGATTGAATATGGATTATTTCAGAAATAGAGCCAGTCTGAACTTTGTTTCCACAGATAAACCACAAGATGTGTTCTACCACTATTTCTAGTGCTAGCTTTAAGGCTCATCATTGTGTGTTCCACTGTATCAGAAGGTGAGATGGGCCTCTCCGTAAGGAGAGAGTAACATGCTCTTCTCTTTATTTACACACAGAAACTGTTGTTGTACCTAGCATCATTAATCACCCTTCAGTTCGACATACTGTTACCCTCCTAGTGCTCGGGAATACTTAACACTAGGTGTTGCTTTGGTCTTGACTGAGCTTTGTAATCACCTTTTTTTGCACAGAATTTATGAAACTGACTGGAACTCTCAGATTGGATGTGTTGGGGCCTCTAGGGCAATTCAGAAAATTGATTTAGGACCTTGTTGATGAATTAATTTGTTTTGGAACATATTTCTAATTCACAGTAGACCTTGTGTACTGTACACCTTGATTAAAAGAGGACATATATGCACTCACCTAAAATAAGTATTATAATAATCATTATTTTCTATGCATTTTGAAATGTATTCTAATGTGTGACATACATTTGTATATATTATTGCAACACAAACAACACTATAACAACACTGTATTTATTTGGAAATGTATTATTTGGATTTAGAAAATATAAATTTCAAATGTATTTTTGACTTTTTGCATACATATTTTTTGTGCGATATAGCAAATAAGAGAAGCCTTTTTCAAATAAATTTCAAATAAATGTTAGCATTGTGAGAAATGGTCCCAAAGGGTGGTACATACAATCAGCTGAAGAAGTACTGGCACACTTCATGAAACTGAGCAAAACTTAATGCAACTCTAACCCACAAATTGCAGAGTCTGAACTTTGCCAAGCATTATAGGAACTACAACTGGAATCGTGTTGTGGTCTGATGAGACAAAATATTATGTTTTTGTCTATGCACGTCATCGGCATGTTTGATGACAAAAGGGTACTGCTTACAAGGAAAAGCCCCTGACACCCACAGTAAAATATGATGGTGGATCATTGATGTTTTGAGGCTGTTTTGCTACTAGTGGACCACAGGCTCTTGTTAAGATCGATGGCATAATGAATTCCATTAACTACCAGGATATTTCAACCCAAAAACCTGGTTGCCTCTGCCAGGAGATTGTTGCGGGACCACAAAATCAATATATTACAAAGGCCATCTCAGTCTCTGGACTTGAATCCAATTTGAAAAACTGTGGTCTGAATTAAAGAGGGCAGTCCACAAGTGCAAACCTAACACTATCAAGGATCTTGAAATGAGCTACATGGTCCAAAAGTGTGTGTCAACCTTGTCAGGCTTTACTGGAAGAGGCTCAGTACTGTTATTCCCTACAGGGGAGGTTTCACAAAATATTGATTGTAGGGGTGCCAATAGTTTTGAAACCTATGTTTTGCAGAAAGAATCATACTACTTAATAAAATGTTTCAAAGAATGATAGTCTTGTAATGCAAGTACACGACTCCCCCTTATTTTTGAATCATTGTTTTTTTTGTTTTTAATTTTGCATTCACATTTGCTCAATTTCATTATTGATGCCAAAACTTCTTGAGGTGACGGTAGTTGATCCTATATTAGGAGAATTTATCAAAGTTGAACCATAAATTATACAAGCAATAAAAACCTACTCGCTATTGATTACCATACAGTTTAAAAATGTGTCTAACGATGTTATAAAACACTTTGCACCACTTCAGACCAACTGAAATGACATTAGAATCTCATTCTGGATAAAATCTCAACATTGACTATTTTTAAATGATCAACTGTCCTTATAAATCCATATTTCATGTTTGTTGTTGTCATAACAGCAGCATTCAGACATTTATGGCACATTGGTACTTAAAAATGAATCCAGTGACATTATCGTGAATAACATTCTGATATAATATAAGTTGGTTCAGAATGCTTAGACATGTTCATAATGAATTGCAGTCATTTATTGACTATATATATATATATATCTTCTTTTAAATTTCTTTTGTAACAAATTTTCTTTGTAACAAAACATACATGACATTATACTTTTGGGATATCGCCTACCCGCACAGAAACAGTATTTCACAGTCAGGTGAAAGAGTTCCAATTTCATTGTGTGGAAAAAAATTAGTACACTTCAATAGCTGGTGTTTCCCCCTTCGGCTGAAAGAACGTCATGTAGCCAATTCTTGTAACTATCTCAGTATCTTCCAACAACTGGGAGGAATGTTTTACCCTTCTTCTTTACAGTACTGCTTCAACTGTCCCACCACCGCATATCAATAGAACTGAGATCTGGGCTTTGACTCGGCCATTCCATAGCCATTCTGCTGTAGCTCTGTTTTGGATCTTTGTCCTGTTGCAAGACTTATATTCGGTTCTTCATATTCTTTTTGGAGCCAAGTCTTCTTCTCCTTCCTAAACTCACATATAGTCCAAGTTTGTGCAGTCTCTTTCTTCCAGTTGACACACATACTTTGTCATTGATTGCGGCAAGAGTGGCCTGTACTATAGATGCCTTGATGCTCTTGTCCTGAATGTGGTGGGATGACCTGTCCTACGTAGATTTCCTCAGAGGGTCTCAAATAGGTCTTTTGATCTTGGCATGATGTGTTACCAGTCACCCATATAGTTAAAACCAAACCAACACCAGATTTGAATTTCTAGCCATTTTACAGGAAGTGGTGTACAAACTTTTTCATCGTAAGGAAATTGCAGTTCTGTTTATTTGAATTGAATGATTTTTTTCAAAGCAAAAACAAAGTGATCTATTAAACAGGGTTACCTTTACCAATGTACGTGGTTGAAATTTATCCGTGTGTACATACATATCCAAATATGTAAGAAAACAACTTTCCAGGGGTTGTAATTAACTTTTCACATGATTGTAAAGTAAGACCACATGTAAAGATGGGTCAACTTCCCTTTTAAAGAACAATACAGATGCACATTTTGATGATACCGCGATGGTTTATGAGGCTGGTGACATCATTCAGCTCCAAAAATACCGGGCACTGGTCAAAGTAGGGCATTATCAAGGGAATAGGATAGTATTGGGCTCTGGTCAAAGTAGGGCATTATCAAGGGTATAGGATATTATTGGGCTCTGGTCAAAGTAGGGCATTATCAAGGGAATAGGATAGTATTGGGCTCTGGTCAAAGTAGGGCATTATCAAGGGTATAGGATAGTACTGGGCTCTGGTCAAAGTAGGCCATTATCAAGGGTATAGGATAGTACTGGGCTCTGGTCAAAGTAGGGCATTATCAAGGGTATAGGATAGTACAGGGCTCTGGTCAAAGTAGGGCATTATCAAGGGAATAGGATAGTATTGGTCTCTGGTCAAAGTAGGGCATTATCAAGGGAATAGGATAGTACTGGGCTCTGGTCAAAGTAGGGCATTATCAAGGGAATAGGATAGTATTGGTCTCTGGTCAAAGTAGGGCAACAGTGACCATATCAAATGAAAGACATTCAGGATGCCCAGGCAGATTGAAACTCAGACTGTAGACTCCACAGAGAGGGAGGAGAAAAAAAAACATTCCATAGTTTCCGCCTTAGCGATCACATCTCAGATTATCAGTCTTATACATTCAAACCCAGGCGGCAGGCAACAGACGGGGAAAATGGAAATAGAAAGGATTTTCGCTTTCTTCCAAGAAAGGCCGTGCTTTTGTCTTCCTCCCTTTTCCTCCTTCCTGTCCTTTTTTCCTTCCGATAACAAGCGTTCCACTACGACCTACTCTTCATCCGTCTCTCTCAGATCTCTCACCCCTCCCTCCCTTCCTGCCTCGCTCTGTCTCGTTCTGTTTCTCTTTCCGTCTCTCGTTCTGTCTGCCAGTGCCAGTAGGCACCCAGCTGTAGACACATGGAATCCCCTGGAGTGTGAGTGAGGAGTTATTGTGAACACAGACTAAGAGAGAGGGATGGAGAGAGGGAAAGAGACAGAGCTAAATAAAAAGATGGGGCAGAGATGGTGATGGAGTAAGGAAAGAGGGAGCTACAGATTTTTGAGGGAGAAAGAGAGAGAGATGGAGAGAGAGAGCGAGGGAGAGGGAGTACAGCTGAACCGAGAGGTTGGGGAATATTCGCTCGGTCCTAACTAATGAAAATCTATCTCATGAAATGCCACATCAAACTCTGCGAGTGTTTACACAGGATATGTGTGTGTGTGTTGGTGTGTTGTTGTGTGTGTGTGTGTGTGTGTGTGTGTGTGTGTGTGTGTGTGTGTGTGTGTGTGTGTGTGTGTGTTTGTGTGTACAGCATGTGTCTGTATGCCAGTTAGAGGGTGGGGAGATGGACTCTTCGATGTCAATCCAACACATTTTCAACCTCACTGAGCATAACAAAAAATAACACATTATCACCATATCCTGCCAGTCATTCCACATGACACAGTAAAGGATAGGAAACAGTGATCCGGGTCTCTGTGTTGTCCACGGTGAGAGTAGAGAGGTTGCAGCCGTCCCTGTTACCGCGATCTAATATTCAGGACCAATTTCATCTCTCTATCTGTTTGTGTCATCTCACTGCATCTTCACACTGGAGTCTCATCCCGCCCAACACATAGAAATAGACTTGCACTTTTGGGTCTGTCAAATTAAAGCAATGCAATCCATGGTGTGAATAATTTAACATCAAGATGCCTGAAGAAAAGCAACAACAAAAAAAAACACACTGAGATATTCTCACGGAGCACTAAAAAGTATGTCCTTTTCCTTCTGTTTGGTTTGAACATGACCAGTTATATAAACAGTAGAACTTTATGCACCTATCAAATGTGCACTAAAACTTGGAAATTCTATTTTATGTATGATTATTATACACACATACATACATGACTTCAATGCACGGAACAGAATATATTAGTGTCCTGCAATGTTGAGCAAATAGTCTCCAGGATGAAGCCATAACTCCCAGACAACTCCAGGTTCCCAGGGGTCAGAGATCAGCGGTTATGAGCCGGAAGGTCAATGTGAGCTGTGATTGGTCCCTGGGTGAATCACACAGAGGAGTAAGCGCTCCTGTAGAATCCTTTTTTAATAGAGACCGGAGGGAGACGGAATAGAACATTACAACCACTGTGTTCGTCCCGGAAACTTCCGTCTCTAATGAGCATTCTATTATCAGCTTGGTGTCAGGCTGCAGCAGCCAGCCATAAGGAAAAGGCAGGCTAACAATACTAGCACTTAGCTAAACAGCTGTTCTCTCCCTGCGAGCCCAGCACAAGCTCCCATCCCAGACTAATGAAGCCTTCACCACCGAGCAGGAGCCCTGGGATGCGTCGGTAAAACCCAGACAGAGGAGAGACACAGACAGCCTGCCTGAGAGAAGAGGGAGGCTCAGAGAGACACTCACGCAGCGGCTTATAGAGACACGTCTGTACGGCAGATCACAGCTAACGTAACCAGACAAGCGTCCAGGCGTTCAATTACAACGTGACTCACGGGGCTGGAGGTCCTTTGAAGAACAGGCTGGACCTGTATACATGTTTTTATATGTAGATGGATGCTTAGGGAGGCCCTCAGAATAGCGGTTCAGAATAGCACCTCTTTCAAACGGAGAGGTTCCATGAACTTAACGGGAATGTCCCACATACGTTCAGTGTAGGGACAGGCCTCTGAAGAATCAAACCGCAACCATTTGCTGAATTTCAATGCCTTCCGAAGCTTTAGGACGGTGCGTGCATGCCTGTGTGTGTGTGTCAAGGAGATAGCCTGCCTGTCTGCTAAGTGTCTCCTCTACCGAGGTTAGATCAGGATATTTTAAACATAACCCATTCACTGCACGTCTGTATATGTCTTACAAACATTTCGTAATAGGTCCCAACCACATTATGTAAGGTTATTGAAAAAAGTCCATAGCATATCTTTATCACATTCCTGTCAGGCTGAGCAAAAGCTAATATTTAGGTCTTAATAGATGCATCATTACAATAACAGTGTACCCGTCATCATTAGGCCATAAGGCTAAACGATGTTTTGAAAATGACGCCAAAATATAGTCGTTCCTGTACCAGCCCTATTTCCCCCTCTAATAGCCTGCGACGTACCTTCTTAGCTTTCTAAATGCCCATGGCAACTTTTTTAGTTTCAAGGCTAATTTCTTGTAATTCTTCACATTTTGCCATGAGGCTGAGAGAAAAACATGGCTGGGTTAAAATGGAATTACTGTGTACATTTTGTTAGTGGATAATATCACGAGTTGAAACCTGGATTGGTTGAGTACTGTGGTTATCAATATGTCCAGGACACTCCCAGGCCCATTGGCAGAGTATTTAAAGGGCTGTTTATTAATAATGTTATTGTATTACTCTATATTGTATTACTCCCTCTGAACTTCCTAGGATCGTTTGGCCAATCTGATCTGTCTTTGCTTGTTATTTAAATGAATAAAAATAGTTTGAGAACCACGAGTCAATTTATACATTTTATGTAGTCCAGGTAAACTCAGATCTATTTTCCCTTACATATTTGAACACTTTACGGTTATTTACTGTGCGGTTTGCAACTCTCTATAATGCTCTATGACACAAAAATAAAGGGTTCTATGTCCCATTTACAGCCATAATGATCATATTACACAGCCATAGTAATGATGAATCTACTGTATTAAGACCGAAATACAAGCTGTTGTCCAGCCTGATGGCACCATAGAAATGCTATGGATATAATTCATTAAAAGTAATGAGATTGGGGCCCCATAAGGAGGCTCAGACCTGCTATAACACATTTCAGAAATGCTTCTAGTTGTGTAATACACACGCTGTGGCTATGTAGTCAAGGTAAATCGTTGCCTTTCATTTTCCTGAAATTGTGAAAACACGTTCGAATTGGTAGAATGAATGGCAAAAAAAGGCCCCCCAGCCATTAATGCTAGCACTGGTAATTCATTACAGGACACAAAAAGTTATCATTCCTCATTTGTACTGCATGTATTAAACACTCGTTTTCACCCAGTGTCGCACTTGTTACATTTACATCAGAGACAGAAGTTGCCCCTGGGCTGCGGAATCGACTATATATTTATTTATTCAAAGCCCATTGGATCTGGCAGATCTCAACTACAATCTACTATAGGGTCTGATACCTCTCCAAGCTAAAAATCTGTTGGAGCCTTGCTGCCTGGAGAGCAAGTTTTTCTAGTGTCAAGCTTACTGCACACAGAGATAGTCCTTTAAATACAGGTTTCTGCTAGTCAGCATGTTTGCTTGGCCCGACTACATCTCACTGGGGATTTCATTGTGCTCAGGCTATGCAGATTTTAACAGGCAGAATCCGGGCTAATTCCATTTGCACTGCCCGGAATGAAGTGGGTTTGCATTCAGTCTGAACTATATGAAGACTTCATTTGAAAAGATATGCACAATATAGAGAGGTGGAGTTTGACTGACGGTTTTCATGCCCAAAGTCAACCCTTAAAGATGAATGCATTGCTGTAACTGGAATTTGCTCTGCAGAAGAACAACTGCTAAATAATAAACCTTTCCAATAATTTCTTTTAGATACATACTATTTGTCATTTTACAAATAGTATGTAATGACATTTTAATAAAACCTCTGACATTGTAATATTGTTTAACAGCTTCCTGTTAAATATGACTGTATAAATAATATGACCTTGCCACAATATTTTATTCTGCACATGCTTTAATGTTACATACTTTGCCACACGGAACAGTTTACATCATCATAGAACTCCATGTGCCGAATAGCAACAAAAAGATTCACGCAGCATAAAGGACTTTAACGCAGGCCGTTACCAGGAAAATGACAACATTTCATAACATTTTGGATTGCTACCGGGATCTAAATGCAAAGATATTAGTCATGGAAACAAATTCATAGCAGAAATTTAGACGGCAGGTTTGGAATATAAACTAACTTTTCAAGAAAATGCATTAGGCTGCCAAGGTTAAGGTTATACAGAGTCTTAGAGCACATTCTCCCATTGGCCCATCACCACTCAGAGAACTTCAGTGGCTAATGGTGGAAAAACGGGTGATCGCTTAAGGTAGGATATGCCCATTAGATTCAGCATGCCTCAGTCCCCAGATATCTTAAAATGTATTTTACTGCTGTAAAGGACTCACACTCTCACTCCATGACACTGGTAAGAACACTGGTCAGAACACTTATTTATATACAGCAGTGGTTACGTGGAATATGTTCCTGGCTGCTGTAAAAACATTTTTTTTGCCATGCATAAGTTTAAACAGTCCTTCAAGGTGTTATTAATGATGTAAACTTCCCTGCACAAAAGGGGATTGGGTAGGAGTCGAATTTTGGTATTTTCATGTGGACTTTATACTGTACATTATGAATAACTATTCTATTGTTGTCATGGTTGAGTGTATGGCACTGAGTGCCCATTTCACCTTATGTGTTGGACTGATAGAAAAAGGATAGCACTTATTCAGCCATTACAATGAAAATATAACTGAAAACAACATTCATATTGGTAAATGTGTGCCTTTAGTGCTGTTTGTTGTCAGCTGTGGTAAGTAGGATAAACGCCTCTCACTTTGGTACATTACCTTGGGGAACTGAACTCTGTCAAAGGAACTCTGTTCCGCATCATCTCAATGCGTCGTCCATTATTTCCAAGGTAATGTACTGAACATCAGCATTTATCCCTTACTTACTATCTTACTCTGTTGCTTAATCATACCACACTTCTCCCTCTAGGACGTGTTCTATGTAGTTTATTGTATATCTCTAAATATTCAGTATAACTTCCTTTAAATATCTACCCGTATTTTGCGTCACCACTCACATAGTTCTTCATAGCATGAGCTGCATTATTCTAATTGTGAACATGCTTCATCCCCCTTTCCAGTCGTCACGAGCTTGTACTATTCTTGGTTTAGTGCATTGTTGAGGAGAGCCCCTAAGAAAAGCTTTCGTCACCACCTTTACTTTCAGGATTCTGTGTATGTGGCTAATAAACTGTGATTTGATTGGGGACACAATGATGGAGGCATTGAGCAGTCCCAATGGCAGCAGCGGGGTGGGGAGCAGCAGCATGTACAGCCTGAATTTTAGAGCGACACCAAGCTGTGTATTGAGTAACTGTAGCAATGCTCTGAATAGAGTGCCTAACCTCTTGCGGCTGCTACGCTGAGGAAGTGAGTTGAATGAATGTGGAAACGCCGTAAATTGAGCAATTTCTAAAGAAAACCGTGCATTGACTGACTGTTGATAGAACACTATAATTAAGAAGATTGCTGAATTCTGGAGTCAGCCAGCCAGCCAGATAGACAGCCAACCAGACAGCCAGCCAGATAGACCGCCACAACTGCACTGCACACAGTCAAAAGCAAGTAGTGTAGCTATTAAAGCAATCTCTCTGCAATCTCTGGGTGCTTGTGTGTCCGTGTGTGTGTCCGTGTGTGTGTGTGTGTGTGTGTGTGTGTGTGTGTCTGTATGTGTGTGTGTGTCTGTGTGTGCCTGTGTATTAGCGGCACCAGTCTTTAGTGTGAACGGTCTGCTTAAAGGAGTAAAGGTTAGGTAATTACTCGAGCTCATCTTCCACATAAACAACCAATGATCCACCAACTAATGAATATTACCGCTACGAGAGCATTTAACGTCTGCCCCATGGAGTAGAGATACATATCCACATTTTATGTTCTACTATAGAACCTTTACTTACTACTATAGAACAATTTTGTACTTCCAGAGAACCATTTGGTACGCTATAGCACCATTTTGTACTACTACAGAACCATTATGTACTATGGTAGCATTATGTGCTACTATAAAACTATTATGTACTATATGACCATTATACTACTATATATAAACAATGAGAGATGAAGGGAGACAGAAATAAAGAGAGAGAAAATTAAAAGGAGACAGAGGGAAAAATAGAGAATTGGTAGGAGAGACAGGGGAGAGGTGAAGGAGGAGAGATGGTGGGAAAGAGACAGAGGGGGAGAGATGGATGGAGTGAGAGAGGGTTCAGATAGAGAGATAGATGGATACAAAGATCGAGGCGAGGGAGAAAAGGGCCAGAGTGCTCAGCTGTCACTGTTTCCTGTGCAGGTGGGGCAGAAAGACTGCCAACTCTCCCCCACCACACACACACACACACACATACACACACACACACACAGGCTCATGCACGCACGCACGCACACTCCTGCTCTCCTATAATGGACACTTTTGACTGGTACCAGAGAGGGGAGAGGCAAGATAGAAGGAGAGAGGCAGTGCAGATAGAAAGACAAAAGCAGGCATGAGACAGAAGCGTCAGAATAGAGGGAGGAGAGCAGTGTGTCGTGCAGCCTGGGCAGAGACACACAGACACACCCATGTTCACAGTCACGGAAATCACAAAGGATATGGCGATGATACACACACACACACACACACACACACACACACACACGGACAGACACATCCGCATTCACCGCCATGCTAATCTCGAAGGAAACGGCAGGGCGATTCAACATTCCCACATCCTTAATTGATCTGAAACCCAGGAAAAGGACGGCACACAGACACACTGGCCGTCACTCTCCCAGAGGAGAGAGCTTTCTGTAAGGATGTGTGGTGACCATGAGCAGCAGTGTCCTAAATGGCAACCTGTTCCCTATGTAATGCACTACTTCTCCCATCAAACGGATTACAATTGCTAGGGAACAGGGAGCACGGCCCTCAGTGATTTACCAGGAATGACGATTCACAGATTGTCTGAATAGGATTAAATGAGCTGCTTCTCTGTGCATTAAATATATTTTAAGTTGTATGTTTTCCATAATGGCACATCTGGTAAGAACAGTGGTGTCTCTATTTTTCATCTCCATTATAGTTTCTTAAGTAATATGAAATAATGGACACATTTGTGATCTCTGTTATTTTCTGTGCAGTATCAAATATGTATTTTTTTTCCAGATTCAATCAATTATATTCTGTGTATCTTAGCCTGTTCTTTTCTATTTCTTTGTGTCTGATCGCATTACTATTGTGTGCCATTCTGTATGTGCTGGTCTGGTTGCTTCAAGCAGGGATAGATGAATGGCTGTAGTCACTGAATGAACCTCTGCCATGGTTGATAGCCATGGTCCCTGAATGAACTGCTCTACCCTGGTTGACCCATTTGTCAATTCTTCATTCCTTTTGTTTCCTCCAGCGAGGACAGCCGGGCTCCTATGATGGCCAATGATCCAATGATGACTGGTTATTATTTTCTATACTTCAAACCGTCCATCCTGTGGCTAGTAGCAACCTTCACTCCCTGCATCCCTCCTTCCTCTGAAGGCCTCTTTCTAGGTCTCTGATCTGCCTTCTTCTTAGCCCTCCAATCCCAGGTCAATTTTTTCGGTCTAATTCCAAACTGACAAAAGAAGCCTTGTTAAGAGGCATTGAAGAGCATTTGAATTTAAGTGTACCTCCTCAAGTTATAATGGAATGTAGCCTGATCCTGTCTTACAGTGGAGAGCTCCGGCATCCCAGCCATATGCCTTTTACAGTGATCAGTGTCTAGGGCCTTGGCCCACTGCCGTACTGCACAAAGCACAATAATCAGCATAAATAAAAAACATTCACGCTCTACAGCAGATCTAGACGGATAGAATCCAATCTTCCCATTGTTTAATTATCTGCGTTGTCAATCAAAGTGGAAGAATACAGGAATCAGTGCCTGGAAGAGAAGGCAGAGCGGGTCTCCATTCTCACATCCTCTCTATGGCCAGTTTGCTTTCACACCCTGAGATTCTCTTCAAACACTGTCCGCTTCCCAAATTATACCTTTCTCCCTCTCTAGTGCACTTCCTTCGATCAGAGTTCTGCATAGGGCATAGGGTGTAATTTCAGACACAGGGAGACACTGTTCACCAGACGGCGGCACAAATAAAAATCCTGAAGTGGAGTGCATTTTGTGGTCAGCCGGCGTGGTAAGTTTCCCTTATCGAGACTGTGAATGGCTCTGACACCTCAGAAATGAGCTCTATTCAGGCTCACACAATCACCTCAGACACATTCTCAAGCAGCAAGGGCACAGTATTTGCACAACAATGATGCCCGACTTGCGTCTTGTCGGAATAACAAGCGGAGGATGCTGCTCTGTAATGCATCTATCTATGTACCGCTATTTGCCTCCCCGGGACTCAAACACAGTGTTTCCCCTCAGGGCTCTGCTTTTGATGGTTAGGCAATGGAGGTGTGGATGAATGGATGACTATACTAGGGTGAGGTGAGGGCTAAGGCGCACACACACACATGCACACGCACACACACACCCGAAGACACAAAAAATGAATATAAAACCTCTTTAATCCCCCAGCCCTATACATTGACTATACTCATTGCAAATCGAGCATTCAACATCACGGAATACGGCGATGTTGTGCGGAAGGGGGATTCTGAACACGAGCTGGGAGAACCACCCCTGGGAACGGCAGCAACATGGGAGATCCGGCCTGCGTCCTATTCCCACAGCTGTCACTTTTAAAGGCCAACCTCCCAGATGGGGCCTAACAGTTAACAAACTGACGGACCACTGTTCTCGTCATTGCCGTAGAGTATTGCTCTGATTTTCCACTTCATAAAGTGGGGTAATTTCTCAGAGCCTTGGAAATAGGCCAATATGGTAAGTCAATATCTCCAGGAGTGGAAGGCTGCAGGGAACCCACACACACATATACTTTTACTACCACTACGCCCTGTCCACTCAACATATTACAGCACGGCAGTATTACATATTACACTTACAGTTGAGAAGACCATGGGGGTTAAAGCATTTGTCATGTAGGCCCTGTGTGTTGTTTCCATGTGTGTCGGTGCGTCTGCCTGTGTAACGGATTACTGTCACATCTCTGAAGTGAGACTGTTGCCAGTGGCGAAATATCCCTCTTGATTCCAGGGATGATTGCTATCAAAACGCGTGACAGGGTGAGATTGATTTACACACATACACACACACACACACACACACATACATATACACACACACACGCACGCGCACACGCACACGCACACGCGCACACACACACACACACACACACACACACACACACACACACACACACTAGCACTGTGAACCATACTCCTTTGTGCCCTCTCGGGAAAAGCTCGCCCCCAAAACATATAAGTAGTGCGGACATTTTGCAATATCCACGTCGCCATTGCGGTGTGAACAAAAAAAAAAAAAAGATATCAGCATAAGAGCGGTTGTCATTTTTATTTTGTTATCACAGAAGGCGCTACAGCCACGATACACTTTCACATGCGGCCATTTTGAATCTGACATGTCTGGGTGTATAGATAATAGTGGTTCTAAGAAGCAGGTTGTCTGATAGCAGAATAGTCTTTTACTAATCTCTCTCCAGGATAAAGCAATGCAGATGAAAGCAAGGCACAGTCACGTGAAATACCATCCTACTAAAATGTCATGCACTGATAATGGGATTATGAGGGTGATTTAAAGTTAGAGTAAGACAGGGGGTTGGAAGTGAGCCTGGAAGAGTCTGTAAAAGGTCAGAAATCTATGCTGGAATTTTGAAAAGCATAAACGTGACCATCAGGGCACAACACATGGGCTAAACCAGCGTTGATGAAAATAAGACAACACTACCACACCAAAGTAAATTTTATTTCATGTGTGTAACCTCATATTAGTGCCCTAGCGAAACAGGAAGTTATGGACAATATTTTAAAAAAGATATATCTATGTAAAATATACACTATTTGCAAATACTGTAGATAATACACACACACACATATCTAAATATAACTATGCACATAAAACAGGGAACTGTATTATCGTTCTACAATACACATATGCAATACACGACTGCCCCGGTAAAAAAAATAAAATGTATATATATATATATATATATATATATATATATATATATATATATATATATATATAT